>CAVLYN010000141.1:0-23909 GCA_963675135.1 Galeopsis tetrahit
GTAGCGGCAAATCATTAGCATCACTTCGGTGGTCCAGATTTCAAAAAAAAGCATCCAGTTGCTAATGATTTGCCGCTACATACAAAAGCATCCGATTGCTAAGGATTACTGCCTAACGAACGTTCTCCCTGTATAATGATCTCCACCGACCTCGCACTCGGCTGCTAGACGACGCTATAGCCCTCGACAGGATCTGTGATTTTTACCGTTAGGCAGTAATCCTGGACCACCTTTGCATAATGGTAAAAAATCACAGATCCTGTCGAGGGCTATAGCGTCGTCTAGCAGCCGAGTGCGAGGTCGGTGGAGATCATTATACAGGGAGAACGTTCGTTAGGCAGTAATCCTTAGCAATCGGATGCTTTTGTATGTAGCGGCAAATCATTAGCAACTGGATGCTTTTTTTTGAAATCTGGACCACCGAAGTGATGCTAATGATTTGCCGCTACATACAAAAGCATCCGATTGCTAAGGATTACTGCCTAACGAACGTTCTCCCTGTATAATGATCTCCACCGACCTCGCACTCGGCTGCTAGACGACGCTATAGCCCTCGACAGGATCTGTGATTTTTACCGTTAGGCAGTAATCCTGGACCACCTTTGCATAATGGTAAAAAATCACAGATCCTGTCGAGGGCTATAGCGTCGTCTAGCAGCCGAGTGCGAGGTCGGTGGAGATCATTATACAGGGAGAACGTTCGTTAGGCAGTAATCCTTAGCAATCGGATGCTTTTGTATGTAGCGGCAAATCATTAGCAACTGGATGCTTTTTTTGAAATCTGGACCACCGAAGTGATGCTTTTAGCCGCCAAATCAATTGGAGCAGGACTCGCTGCCATCGGCCTAACCGGAGCCGGTATTGGAATCGGCCTAATCTTTGCAGCCCTGATCCAAGGGGTAGCGCGTCAGCCCGCTCTGAGCGGGCAGATGTTTAGCTACGCGGTGCTCGGCTTCGCCCTCGCTGAGGCGACAGGATTGTTTGCCTTGATGATCGCATTCCTGGTTCTTTACGGTTAATTAGTGAGCTCGTGGTCTAATGGTAGGACCGAAGATTGATAGTCTTCTGGCGGAGGTTCGATTCCTTCCGAGCTTAGGGTGTATGTGCTGGAATGGTAGACAGGGCTCGTTTAGGCCGAGTTGGCCATAGGTTGCCGTGTGGGTTCAAGTCCCACCCTACACAACTCTTGTTGGGCCCATGCCTGAGCGGTTGAAAGGACTTGCCTTGAAAGCAAGCGCAAACTAAGTTTGCCACAGGTTCGAATCCTGTTGGGCTCGTGACTCCCCATTTCTTGAAGGGGTTTAGAGACGCAATCTGCGTTTACTATTTTAGCCTTGCTGAAAAGCACGGCTTTCTGGCTGAGAGCTTTAGCCGTTGCAAGTTATATAACCTTAGGCTAACTGCCCTTACGATGCAGATGCTATTCCCATTGACAGAGTTCTGGAAGCTCTACGGTTGAGCGTTTCCTTTATGCGGAAACGGTGCCAGTTCGACTCTGGCCCAGAACAGCTAGCGTAGTTTAGTGGCGAAACGCAAAATTGAAGCTTTTGATACCCTCGGTTCGATTCCGAGCGCTAGCGTGGTTACCCCCCCTGATACGATAAACATTCATCATGCGTGTTCTACACCCTTTTCATCTGCTTACACCCTCAGTATGACCCCTCGCCTCCTCTCTCTCACTGTTTAACTTGGCTGTGTCTCTGACTGCCTACCTGAACAGCGTTACGGGTTCCTCTCTAGCAATGCTCTTGGCGTTGATGGTTCTAGTCCTGTCTATAGGATTTTGATGGCGCGACGTTTCCCAAGAGGCAACATGAGGGGGCGAGCATACGTTTGAAGTTAAACGGGGCTTAAGCTACGGAATGACGCTATTTATTACAACGGAGGTACTTGTCTTCTTTTCGTTGTTTTGAGCCTATTTCCATTCGGCGCTGGCTCCAGCTTCGGAGTTTGCAGCCATTTGGCCGCCTGCAGGCGTTACTGCTTTGGACCCTACAGTGCTGCCTCTCCTAAATACCATCTTACTCTTAACCTCGGGCTGCACTGTAACCTACGCTCACCATGCCCTGGTTGCGGGATCCCGAACTGGTGCCGGGGTTGGGCTAGTCCTAACACTGGCCCTCGCTATCGTGTTTACTGGGATGCAGGCCCTCGAGTATGCTAATAGCTCTTTTACTCTAATGGATGGAGTATACGGGTCAGCGTTCTACGTCACTACTGGTACACATGGCTTTCACGTCGTGGTGGGTACCCTGTTCTTGGCCGTGGGCGCCTTGCGCGTCTGGGCCTATGCGTTAACTGACACACATCATAAAAGCTTAGAAAGTGCGATCGTCTACTGGCATATGGTAGACGTTGTATGACTCTTCTTATACGCTGCTGTGTACTGGTGGGGTGGCGACCTCACGACTGGTGCCCTGCACCCCTCACAGCCCTTGCAGCAGGGCTCTGAGTATATTAATGCTGTTATTTAGGGGCTGCCGCTGCTAGCGGCCCTCTATCTTCTATCTTTTATGGGAGAGGTGCGTGCCTCGGGCATGCTGTGTTCTGTCTCAAAAGGCCCTATGGAGGGGCCTTTGTCGGTGTCGTCTAAGCCGGCTCCTGTTTGTTCAATCCGTGCCGGAGGGTTCACTCGTACCGTTGACGTGCCGAAACGAGTGTTTAATGACGTTACGATCCCGGCGTCAAAGTTTATCATCACAACTGTGTCTGTCCCTTCTACTTGGTCTAAGTCCGCGTCCGAAGGCCTGGTGTCTGCTTTCGCTATTAAGTGTGCTGCTGCTATTCTTGACCTGATGCCTGCCGGGCGTCACACTGTTGAGTTGATTTTCCATCCCGTTAATCCGCTCAAGGGTGGTAAATGGGCCTACCTGACATCCAATGGGCCTATTGCATGATGTATTGAATCCTCTGACCTGACGACGCTTCTTGTACCCGTACTGACTCGCGCGCTGAGCGATAATATCAAATCGTCTCAATCGGTCCCTTTTCAATCAATCTCATTTAAACTTCGCCCAGCAAGCCAAGACGAGCCCCAGAGCGAGCGTATTAGTACTCCTGAAGAGGTCGCCGCCAATGTGCGCACGGCGAAACGATACATTACATTTGGACGGATTCGCGCTAACGACATCCGCAAGGGGGTAAAAGATGACATGCCGCTGTAACTAGAAGCTTCGTCATATATTACACATCGGGCGGCCTTTGGCTACCTAAGGGGGCGAGCCCCTATCTTCGCGAGTATGAACTTAGCTATGGTTCTGTCCCTAGGCATAAAGGTTCGATCAGAGACATGCACGTGGGGCCTTCCCGTAGGGGGGAAAAGCTGCCGCTTTTAGTGCGTTTCGTGGTTTCTGCCACTGTCGCCTTTTGTTGGGAGGGCGTCCTAGCCCTTTGACAAAGAGCCGGAGCTCGTGAATGCGATAGCCTCTCACTAAGGGATTACTTCCTTCCGCAATCAGCGGCTGCAGTCCGGAAACTTGGTTAATGCGGACAACCGAGCACCAGATCTTCCAAGTAGAGTCCTCCGAAACATGGGACCTTGCTGTACCCAAGCATCCGGGGCTCCAAGCAAACATGCTATCTACTGGGTGTCCAAGTCATGGTGCCAGCAGACGCGGTAACTCCAGCACCTTACGGTCTTGGACTTCTCAAATAGGTGTAAAGGTCCCCTAGAGGTTATATCCACAGTATGCGCAGGGAGGGGTTTCATTGGTAGCCTTAAGGTGTTAAACACTAAAACAGGGGGCCTTCCTGCTAAGCAAGGGCGTACTACCGATGGTCCTATTGGCGCAGGCCTTGCTCCACCTGAGCATATCTACCTTGAGGGGTGAGAGAGGGTTAAAACAACGGCGATTAGAGACCGCCCTAGTCCCGTTCCGCTAACGATGCCCGCACACGCTACAGCTTACTGGGTTTCTAGTGCTCACGCTGTATGCGTGACCTTAACCGGTAAAGCGCGCCACCTGAGGGCTAAGGCCTAAACGTAGGCACACAATCAAATAGCCTGACCGCAGTTAGGCTCCGGACGCGGGGGATGGTGTTTAATGCGATACTCCTCGGTAAATTTTACCTTGCGCTGGTCGGAGGGATCTACTCTTTCCCCAGGTGCTGCATGCCTGCCGCCAGCCCGTAGCTTTAAAAGTAGGATTCGCTTCTTGGAACGGGCGGCTTCTTCGACCCCAATGGGTCCGCAACAGCGCCCTCATAGGGTTGGTCTTTACGCGACTTATGTTAAATACACTAAGCGGAACTAGGTACTCTGAAGAGAAAGGCTAGTCGATATGGCCCGTATGCCCAAGGGCGATAGCCGTCTTGCAAAATTAACCGGGCTAAAAATAAACCCACCCTCTTGTGGGGCATACCCTCGCAGGGCTGAAACCCGCTCTACCTTTGTAGTAGCGTTGAGTAATCGTGCAGAATAAAGGCACGGTGAATGAGACTTTACCTGGGCACATACTACTCATCAAAGAATGGGAGCTCTGGGCTTTCAATGTGTAGGGGCATAACTAGCCCTTAGCAGCCTAGAACAGGGTAACTGTTTTTAAGTTGAAATAAGGTAGTGGTAGGGGAACCTGTCGCTGACTGCTGATCAAATTCAACGGGAGCCCCTGGGCTCTTTAACTGATCCTCACCCTGGAGGGCGGGACAAGCAAAGGCATTATTCAAGGTGTAGCATTAGACTGTAGACACAGGCATATGATCACGCGGTGACTTTTTTCAACTAACGCCAAGGATATTGGAACGCTCTATTTAGCGTTGGGGCTGGTTAGCGGCATGCTTGGGACCGCCTTTAGTGTTGCCATTCGAGCAGAGCTAGCCTCACGGGGAGGAGTTATGGGAGGCGACTACCAGGTTTACAATGTAGTTATCTCCGCTCACGCCCTATTAATAATTTTTTACATGGTTATGCCCTCACTGGTAGGGGGATACGGTAATTACCTGCTCCCTGTTCAGATTGGGGCCGTGGACATGGCTTTCCCCCGACTGAATAACATTTCCCTCTGACTCCTGCCCCCTTCTCTGGCGCTTCTTCTTCTGTCTTCTGCCCTCGAGCAGGGGGTGGGGACGGGTTGGACACTTTACCCTCCGCTATCGGGACTACAGTCGCATAGTGGGGCCGCGGTAGACATGGCGATCTTTGCTTTGCATCTCGCGGGGATCAGCAGCACTCTAGGTGCCATTAACTTTTTAGTCACGACAGCCAGCATACGCGCACCCGGGCTGTCTCTCCATACGCTCCCTCTGTTCACTTGAGCTACACTGATCACTGCAATTTTACTGCTGCTTTCTCTCCCTGTACTGGCAGGGGCTATTACCATGCTACTTACCGACCGGGCTTTCAGCACCAGTTTTTACGACCCTGCAGGGGGAGGAGATCCTCTGCTGTTTCAACACCTTTTCTGATTCTTTGGGCACCCAGAAGTTTACATTCTAGCTATCCCTGCGTTTGGGGCCGTAAGCCATACGGTCTCGACCTTTAGCCAAAAGCCTGTTTTTGGATCCCTTGGGATAATTTATGCAATGATGAGTATTGGGCTACTTGGTTTTCTTGTCTGGGCGCACCATATGTATGTCGTGGGGTTGGATGTAGACACGCGCGCCTATTTTACAGCGGCCACCATGATCATCGCAGTTCCAACGGGGATTAAGATTTTCAGTTGGCTTGCCACTGTTGCCACCGGCAGCCTATCCTTTTCTCCTGCTATATTGTTTGGCCTGGGATTTGTGTTCTTGTTTACAGTTGGTGGAGTAACGGGTGTGGTTTTAGCCAACGCAAGTCTGGACACTGCTCTGCACGATACTTACTATGTTGTTGCTCACTTCCATTACGTCCTTTCTATGGGAGCTGTTTTTGGGTTGTTTGCGGCTTTCTACCTGTGGGCACCTAAAATCGTTGGTCGCCTGCCCTCGGAGCTAGGGGGTGCGCTTCACTTTTGGACCCTGTTTGTTGGAGTAAATCTAACCTTTCTACCTCAACACTTCTTGGGCTTGGCGGGTCAGCCCCGTCGCATCCCCGACTTTCCGACTGCGTTTGCAGGTTGAAACGGGGTCAGTACTTTAGGTAGCATGCTGTCTCTGGCGGCGATAGTTATCTTTATCTTTCTGGTTGGTTCTCTGTTGTGTGGTTCATCTCGGTCTGTATCCGTGTCTAATCCTTGGGGTGATGCTTCCTACTGCGATAAGCAAGGAGGCGCATCCTCGGTGCCACAAGGCAATTTTTCTCACGGGCTAGAGCACGCTTTATCTACGCCTTCACCTTTACACTCCTTTGTATCCATGCCGATAACGGGTAGCGCCCGGATCCCTTTGACCTATTCTATTCCTGGGTTTTAAAGTGAAACCCCTCCCTCACCTCTATTACGAGCCTGATGCTATGCCTCTCTTACCCTTCAGTTATCTTACTACGATCCCTCGCGGTTCGACCTGCCTTATCAAAACCCCCCACAGTTAAACAGTTACTTTACCCATGTCTGCCAGTGGCTCTCTCCTCTTAGCTCTTATTGCCAGCCTTTTCTTTACTAACGCCAGCTTTCTACGGACCCTGATGCTGTTTGAAGTAGTTTTGCTTGTGGCGAGCCTCACCTTTGTCTCTAGCCCCCATAACCTACAGCTATCTAGCTGTGATAACCTCTTTTCATCTCTGGTAGTTTTAACTCTGGCAGGTACCGAAGCGGCCGTGGGCCTGTCGTTGGTAGTGTATGTCTCTTTGTAGAGGCAGCTCTTCTGTTGAAATAAGGTAGTGGCAGGGGAATCCTGTCGCTGACTGCTGATCAAATTTAACTGGGGGAGCCCATGGGCTCTTTCACTGGTCCTCACCTTGACGGATACCCCAGAAAAGGGTCACTAACTGAGGGGCTTAGTGCGACATTTACACTGTCGAAAGAAAGGTTCGAGTCCTTTGTGACCTCCGTCAGGGTGTGGCTCAAGGGTAGAGCACCCGATTTGGGATTGGGAGGCCTTGGTTCGATCCCAAGCACTCTGGGGGGCTGTAGTGAAACGGCTATCATACTTCACTTGCACTGAAGTGTTCGGGGTTCGATTCCTCGTTGCTCCAGGGCAGTTGGTCCAGTGGTAGGACGTCTCCTTGTCGAGGGGAAAGCGCGGGTTCGATTCCCGCACCGCCTAGATAGGTAGTATCTGAAATGTTACGGTAGCATCCCTGTCTTCCAAACAGGTCGCCCCGGTTCGACTCCGGGCAGATACACGGGGAGCAGGTTTTGGTGTGCAATCTCGTGAACGCTCCTGGCAAACATTGTTCAGCAGAAACTAACCTGGCCGGAAATCAGCAAGCTTCCGCAAAGTCACCGTTGTGACGGGCCATGCCTAAATGTCAATTTAGCTGCACTGCGCTACGAAAGGGAGTTCCCGAATAGTACGTCCACCTTTAAACACCAGGTGTTTGCCCCAGTAGACCTAGTTCGAACGGGCGCGATTCTCTCAGCAGTAGGGGCGTAAGCCCTGAAACCAGGGTATTTCTATGTCCTAGAGAAGGAACGTTTCTGCTTACTGTAAGTACCGTGAGGGAAAAAAGCGGCTCTAGGAGCCCAAAGAAGGTCTGCGTCAACAGGAGATCTTCTGGACGTGAACCAGAGAAGCCATAAGCAGTGGAAGGAAGCAATTTTGACCCCGTACCTTTTGCATAATGGGTTTGTGAGCTTACAGGTTGAGGCGGGCTTTGGCCTAACGAAAGTGAATTCTAGTCTCACCTTACCCGAAACCATCGTGATCTAGGCATGCGCCAGGATTGCGCCTACAGCGAATCGCGTTGTAATGCGATCGCGCGACGTGTGCCTGGAGGTGAAAGGCCAATCAGACATGGAGATAGCTGGCTCTCCTCGAAAAGTGTTTTAGCACTGGTTCAGCCTTACCTTGCGCCAGGAGTAAAGCTATTGACACTAGAGGGCTGGTACCTCGCCTGTCTAAGCTCTGAAACCTTGTGCAAAAAGCTGGACCTTAGACTCTTCGTGATAAGGCGAAGGGTCGAGAGGGAAAAAGCCCCCTGCTGTAGAGTTAGGTCTCTTAGGGCTTCGCAGTAACCAGGAAGCATTGAGACATAGACATCCAGCAGCTTGGCCTAGCGGCAGTCATGGGTTAACAAAAGCGTAATAGCTTAGTGGACGAGTCTCAGCTGTTTCCCTAATTATCGAGTCTTAGTTTGTCACCGATCCTACGCCTTGCCCTATGGCTCCGAAACGCACATCTTCCAGCCTCAAAAGAAAAAAAAAGGACCCAAATTGGGGTATACAGGAACGGAGATGTCGACTCCCTCTTGAGGCTTCGAAGTTAGTGGCACAGACGGGGTTAGCGGTAGAGGAGCCCTCTGCCCTTCGAAGCGCCGGAGCTTCCGGCGCCATCTGAGGTAGAGACGAGAATGCAAACATGAGTAACGACTAAAAATGTTTAATCATTTTGGCTTTGGGCAGAGGGCCCTGGCGGAAAGCGCAAAGCGCCCCAGGCGATTACGGACCCTAAGCGAGCACCTGCCGGTACCTCGTGATGGGCTCAGGAGTATTTACACGGTAGAATTCCCTATCCCCTGAAAAAGTACTTCCGAGTAACCGTGCCCTAGACCGACACAGGTTGCCCGGTGACACACCACCCTGGCCTGGAACAACAACCCCCAAGGAACTCGGCAAACTACGTTCGTACGCTCGTCTAGAAGAGCGGGCAAGTAATCGAGGTGTGTGCCTACTAGCATACCCCTCTAAACATGCCTTTAAGACTATCGGGCTTGGCCTGTTTACCTAAGACACCGATCCGCGATACAGCCCTGTGGCCTATGCGGTTTGAGGCCTGCTCCGTGCTTCTTTGGCGAACGCTTGGCCCTCTGTGGTCAGCTTAGCTATCAAGTAAACAGCTGTCTTAACTCTAAGGATACTAAGGTAGCGAACTGCCTTGGCATTTGAATGGTGTCCCGCTTGAATGGCAAGACAAAAGCCCTTCTGTCTCAGGGGTTGATCCCGTGAAGTTGTATGTGGCAGTGCAGATACTGCCTATCAGCAGGAGGACGTGAAGACCCTAGCAGCTCCGTAGTCGTTTAGCCCTCGAATTATCAGTCTCTGGTCAGACAACTAGCGGGCAAGGTCAAAAGCCACAACTGAGAGACCCGCTGGATTAAACTAGGTACTAGATCAGCACGCTGGCTATTCCTGCTACTTATCTGGGACGGAAGCCTTCTAAAGAGTAACGAAGGCGCGCAAATGGACTGATAGATATGTTGAACGGAAATCAACCAAAACCTAAACAAGCGGCCGCCAAGGAACACAGTGTCCCGCGTCGTTTGGCTTGTTAAGAATTAGCTTAAGGGCTTTATCAGTTTAAAGAAGCAAGCGGTGCCTTACTTCTGTCGGCAACGAGGCCCTACTGAACAGGGGCTCGCTCATGGTAGCGTCCCCTTTCATCAGCAAAGCTACGCTAGGGATAACAGGGTAATAAGCGCGCCAGAGTCCAGATCAATGCGCTTGTTTGCCACCTCGATGTCGACTCAGTGCGTCCTGGGGGTGCAGGTGCTTCCAAGGGTTAGGCTGTTCGCCTAGTAATGCATTACGTGAGTTGGGTTCAATACAGCGTGAGCTAGTGTGGCTACTATCCTTTGCTGAGGTAACGAACCTGGGTGTTTGTCCCGGTACGAAAGGACCGGACGAAGTGTTCCACTGGTTTAGCTCTCCTGGAGCGTAGCCACGAACTTTAGGATTAGCTCTGAAAGACTATAATAGAGCATCCCCTCTCCAGCGCGTTACACTACACCCCTAACTTTTTCCGGCCCATTCCCGGAGCCCCAGATCCTAGGCTCTCGTCGCAACACTGCGCCTCCTTACGATGACTGGGTTTGCCATATTTCGCATTGCACACCGACCTCCCTAGCCTTCTTCGTACAGCCTGGTTAGTACACTGCCTTTGTAACGCAGTTACGTGGGTTCAAATCCTGCAGAAGGTAGCATGACACGCGCGCTGAAATCGACAACCTTGGGAGCTATCGCTAACTCATATATGGGGGACAGCCCACAACCCTCGACCCTTAGCTATATATGGAACTTTGGTTCCCTCCTAGCCTTGTGTCTGGTTGGGCAGATCGTTACAGGTGTAATCCTGGCGATACACTACTGTCCTCATGTGGACATAGCTTTCACCTCGGTTGAACATATCATACGGGATGTCTCGCACGGGTGGATGGTTCGGTATCTTCACGCCAACATTGCAAGTCTGTTCTTTGCTTTCGTGTACACCCATGTTGCTCGGGGCCTTTACTACGCATCCTACAAGAGCCCACGGATCGCCCCTTGGTCGGTCGGGGTTGTTTTACTGGTCTTCATGATTTTGACCGCATTCCTGGGGTATTGCCTAGTGATGGGGCAGATGAGCTTGTGGGGGGCTACTGTGATCACAAGCATGCTGGGAGCTCTTCCGTGGCTGGGCGGCGATTTAACTGAGCTCGTATGAGGTGGATTTTCTGTGTCCAATGCCACCCTTAATCGATTCTACGCTCTTCACTTCCTATTCCCGTTTATTCTAGCCGCGTTGGCTATAGTGCACATAATTACGCTACACAAGCACGGGAGCGGCAATCCCCTGGGGCTTGACTCCTCTTGTGATCGATTGCCTATGGCTCCCTACTTCCTATTTAAGGACGCTGTCACTGCTGTGCTATTTCTCCTAGTGGTTATGTCCCTGGTAAGCTTTGCGCCCAACTGGCTAGGACACTCAGATAACTATGTGGAAGCTAACGCGCTTGTGACTCCGTCTTCGATTGTTCCCGAGTGATACCTTTTGCCGTGGTACGCGGTGCTACGCTCTGTGCCTAACAAGCTTCTGGGCGTATTAGCCATGCTGGCTGGGCTGCTGATTCTTCTCGTGCTGCCGGCTACAGACACGGCTCGGAGCCGTGGGGCGCGGTTTAACCCCCTGATACGAGTTGCGTTCTGAATGCTGCTAGTTATCGTCTTCCTGTTATTGTATGTGGGAGCTTGCCATGTGGCCGACCCCTGGGTGTCTATCGGGCAGGTTCTTACAGTCCTGTACTTCGGATACTTTTTGCTGCTTACCCCCGTGATCGGCTTATCTGATAATACGCTTTTCTGCCCCCAAGAGCAAGTAATCTGGTGGCGTGCCGGAACGGTAGACGAGCCTCCCTCAAGAGGAGGCGGGGTTTGTCCCCGTGCAGGTTCGAGTCCTGTCGCTACTAGGGTAGGATCCCGTGGAGGGAACGCTGCCTGTAACGCAGTTGGTTAATTTAGCTACGTGGGTTCGACTCCCTCCCTACCCTACACAAGACTAGCAGGGAAACGGCAACCCGCAAGCCTCCAAAGCTTTGAGAAGAAGGTTCGACTCCTTCCTAGTCTGAATGTATCTATTGAGCAGCTTTGCTCTATTAGTCAGCTCGGTCTGAATATTTTACTCTCTGGATCTAGTCAGCACGTTGGGCGCTTTCGTATCGCTTAGCGTTGCAATTTTTGTCTATCAGGGTCTACGCCATCGAGCCATCTATCTTGGTTTCTCGAATCTGCTGGTTTACGCTGGAGCCGTTGCAGTCCTGTTTGTGTTTGTGGTTCTCCTGATCGAAAGTCAGCATGCCCGGGTTGGGGCGAGCGACGTTACGCTAACCGACACAGGACTTGGAGCTACGGGGGCGATCTTGACCAGCCTAGTGTGGGGTATGAACTTTGCGACTCAGCCAGTGGCTCTGGCCACTGCCAAATTGGAAGCGGGTCCTGGACTTTTAGCCGCACTCAGCTCTCTGGTGTACGGAGAGCATCTAGGAGTCTTGCTCTTGACAGCAGGGGCTTTGCTCGTTTCGACCGTAATCTCGGTCACGGTCAGCTTGGTATAGAGTTGTAGTTATAGCCTAACGGTAGGGCACCCGGTTTCGGCCCGTGGAAGTGTAGGTTCGAATCCTACTAACTACCTAAGAGGAGGTGCATTGGTGTAACGGTCAGCACACGCTTTTTTCGCAAGGGTAGAGCAAGTTCGATTCTTGTATGCACCGGGGATGTGCAGGTGGTCTGCTCGCTCTTTGCAACGGAGCGTTCTGGGCGTTCGATTCGCCTCGTCCCCTAACTGAAAAATGGTCCAATGGCAGGGCAGCACTCCTTGGCAGTCGCAGGCGGAGGTTCGATTCCTCCTTTTTCAGTATGGCCATTGTCACTCTTTTGATTATAGTGACGGCCTCAGCCCTTATACCTCTGGATAATCGACTTGGGGCCCACTCTGCTTTAGGAATGCTATCAGGCTGTTTGGCTATAGGTCTCTTAGGGATGGACCCAATAGTCGGTGCTAAGTTAGCTGTAAGCACGGGCCTCACCACGAGCTCAGTGTTTTTGCTGGGGCAACTGGTGCTGATCACGGCTAGTTTAGTATGTCTCTCTACCTGGGGAGGCTTCCCCCTGCTCACGCTTGCTCTGGTGAATGCCGGGACGTTGATACTGGCGGCACAGCTGCCGGCTTTGATTGTTACGGCTTTAGAGCTACAGTCATACGCAGCCTACGGGGTGATAGCGCTAGGGGGTCTGCGTACACATCGCGCGATAGGGGCAGGTACGTATTTTCTTCTGGGAGCTGCTGCTACAGCCAGCTTCATGATTGGCTGGGCTTTATTAACCCAAGGAGGAGGACTGGCGCTTCTCCATCGGCCTGACTCGACAGCACTAGGTTGGATCTGCACCGAAGCAGGAATGCTCGCTAAACTAGGGTGCTTTCCTTTTGTTTGGTGGTTGCCCTTAGCCTACGCGGGCACAAACTATGCGGCTCTTGGACTTATCGCCGTGTTACCTCAATTCTCGCTGTTTGTCCAGAGCTGAAGCCTATGCCCTGTCGAACCCGAAACAGCCTACGTAATTGCTACCGCCTCTGTAGCGTGGGCGAGCCTCCTATCTGCCTCTAGCTCACATATCCGTCCCTTGCTTGCCTTGAGCGGTGCGGCCCATGTGGGCTACACCCTATCGGGCGTGACTTTCACACTAGAACCACTCATCATTTACACAGGAGTCTATGCGCTGACGTTTACTCTGCTAGGCACAGGACTTGCTGCAAACAGTTCCCTGCACGTGTCAGACCTGCGGGGATACCTCAATGTCTTTTTACTCCCGGGTCTTTCCCTCCAGGCCGCGCTGCTAAGCCTAGCAGGCATTCCTCCTTTGCTAGGCTTTTTTACTAAAGCCCTCGTTCTACTTGGAGGGGTTTGTTTGACTAACTCGTTTGCGCAGCCTTGCCTTCTGGTGCTTTTGGGCGTGACCGGGACTGTGGCCTATTTGCGCGTTGTCCTGGCAATCATGGGATATCCTCAATCAGGATCTTACGCCCTGACACCCGCGTCTGAAGCCTTACCGGGAAGTCAAGCCTTTCTACTGGTTTCAGTTTTGTTTGCAGGAGGTTTGTCGGGGGAGCCCTATTCTCTACTTTTCAGTTAGGCCGTGGCCCTGCTGTTTTTAACCCCCCTGCTTGCAGGAGCTCTTTTGCTGGCCAGCTACCTCTCTCGCGACCTCTCTCATGAAGCTCTAAAGGGATCAGCCTATGAGTGCGGATTTATCCCAACCGAAGGGCAGACTTTCTCTCCTTTTGCTGTTACCTTTTTTGTAGTGGGAATTCTTTTTCTCCTGTTCGACCTGGAACTTCTCTTCATATTCCCTGTGGTGGTCGCGCACGAATCTTGATTGCTTCGCGGGGCCTCGCTTTTTTTCATTTTTCTTGTACTATCCCTGGCCTACGAGATAGGGGTAAGCGTTGTGCGCCTGTCAGTCTCGACCCAGAGGATGCTTGTTTCGCTATCCATCCTTTTCATTATCCTGGCGGTTGCTTATCTAACCCTCGCAGACCGCAAAGGAATAGCGCTTCTCCAACGTCGAGTTGGCCCCAACTCCGTAGGGGTTTGGGGTTTGCTTCAACCTTTTGCGGATGCCCTTAAGCTATTAACAAAAGAACTTGTGTACCCTGACCAGATACTTTCGGGCCTAAGTCAAGCTCTACCTGCCCTTACTCTGTCCTGTAGCTTGGCAGGCTATGTTCCACTGCCTTTCTGTCCAACGGTCGCGGTGCTGGACTTTGCTCTTCAGATTCTAGTCACACTCTCTCTGATAGGAATCGCCTTGCACGGGGTGTTGTACATAGCATGAGGAGCAGGGAACAGCTTTTCTTTTTTAGGCAGTCTCCGCACCGCTGCCCAGCTCGTAAGCTACGAACTTCCCCTGACAACTGTTCTGTTTATCGCCTGCCTCACAACAGGGTCCTTCAGCTATTTCGACCTTTGGGGGTTTAATTCTGCCCATCCCGTGGGATGCAGCTCTTGCCCGCTGTGCCTATTTTTCTAGCTGCTGCTCTAGGCGGAGACGGCGCGTACCCCGTTCGACCTCCCTGAAGCCGAGAGTGAGCTGGTTGCGGGGTTTATAACAGAGATGAGTGCTGCCCGTTCGTGTTGTACTTCCTAGCGGAATATAGCTCACTGGCTTTTATGGCACTGGTGAGCTCTGTTGTTTTTATAGCCTCGGCTATACACGTCCTTCAAACGGTCGTCCTTCTGTTCGTTGCAGTTTGACTCCGAGCAACCCTGCCTCGGCTTCGCTATGATCAACTCATGGTGATAGGCTGAAATGTTATGTTACCCCTAGCGGTAATGCTTGCTGCGGGGGGGCTTTCCTGTAGGGGCAATTAGAATAAGGGTAATTCATGGGGCTGTTAACCTCTGCACGCAGGTTCGACTCCTGCATTGCTCAACACGGTGGAATGGTGTAATGGTTGCACTTAGGGTTCATGCCCCTCATGGCCAGGTTCGAATCCTGGTTCCACTCTCGGGTTTATAGCTTAGTGGCAAAGCAGCGGGTTTTTACCCCGCCTACTCAGGTTCGATACCTGGTGAACTCAACCTCGGCACTGCTTCCATAGGTGAGGTACCACTATTGCTAATGGTGCGAACAGTACGTTCTTGTGGGTTCGAGTCCCACCGGTGCCACGGTTGCCATGCAAAACTAGTCCTGTTGGACCCTTAGTGCCCTCGGAACGCAGTGGCTAGCGTTCTACTGGGGCACACCCTGTTAGGGGGCTTTCTGATTCATTTGGCACTAGCCAAGCTAATGTTCCCTGACACACTGGGCGGACCATCCTACCTGACTTACTATCTGGTGCCGCTCACGTGGTTGGTGTTTCAGGTAAGTCTGTTGGGTGGCGTCGATCAGTCAAAGGCTCTTCAGCTTCTCTGGCTAGCGGTCATGGTTATCACTGAAGTGTTACACTATGTGGCGTTCCTTGCAAGCCACCTGTTGATTTTCTTTGTGGCGTACGAAGCTGTTCTTATACCGTTACAGGTACTGATTGCCCAGTGGGGTAGCGGCTCAGTCGATTACGCGCCTCTCTGCTGTTCTTTATGTACACATACTTAAGCTCCGTTCCTATGCTGATTTCAGTATTGTACCTTGCCTCATTCGCCCTCTCCGGATTGGGACCACAAGCGGCCATCTTCGTAGACTCCTGCGCCAGCTGAGGAGAGGTAATGGCTCTCTGGTTGAATTTGGGTTAAGCTTTGCAGTTAAAACCCCCTATTTCCTTTCTTTCTTTGGCTATTGTTTGCACACGCCGAGGCTCCGTAGAAGGGTCTATGGTTCTAGCGGGCGTTGTTCTCAAGCTCGCTACCTTCGGTGTAGCCAATCTTCTTCTGCTCATGTTGTGGGGGGGCAGCGTGCAGGCTACAATCTCTGGAATGGCCCTTTCCGCTTTTTCACTGCTCATGGCGTCCACATCACTGGTACAGCAAGTGGACGTCAAGTCTTTTGTTGCATTAACCTCCGTAGCCCATATAGGCAACGGAACGATAGGGATGCTGAGCCTATCTGAAGAAGGGGTTTTAGGTTCGCTCTACATGGCTTTGGCTCACGGGGTTGTTAGCCCCGCGCTATTCCTGATCACCGGAGGAGTTCTGTACGGCACCTTTGGTAGCCGCTTGGTGTACGCCTACCGCGGTTTGATGGTTGTACTACCATCGATGTCTGCCATCTTTTTTATCCTGCTCCTCGGTAACATCGCTGTACCCATGTCTCCTAATTGGATTGCAGAGCTGATGATTCTAGCAGGTCTTGCTGCCAGTTCGCTGGCGAACTGCTTGTTTTCAGCGCTCAACATTCTACTAGGGGCTGTGTACACGCTCTGACTTACATCTCGTACGGTATTTGGGGTATGGTCCCTGCATTTGCGCAGCAGTGGAGACCTCTCGTTTACCGACCATTTTTCGTGTGCCATCCTCACGAGCCAAGCGCTCCTTCTAGGCCTCTGTGCGCATCGCAGCATTCAGTTGCTGGGCGCCGGTCTCTGGACCCTTATCTAACCTCTCGGCATGCTTTTTTGCATAGTCGCTACTGTTCTGTTCTGTGAAGCTAAAACTCCCACCCCGTGGTAGACTAGGTTACCGGGGGACTAGGTTAATGGTAGACCTCCACTCTGTGACAGTGGCCGTCCCGGTTCGACTCCGGGGTCCCCCTTATTTTTCCGAGTTCGTGGAGGTTTCATGCCCCAGATCAACTATCGTTCTCATACAGTGCCGAAGCGTTTCAGACGTTTACGGTAACCCTAGGTCTGCTGACCCTGGTGTCCCTCTATCTGTTGCCTCTCTTGCTGGAAGCGCGTGCGGCAGGAATGACAACTTCGGCAACCAAGAGCCCCCTCGAGGGCTTTTCGGTTCCTGTGGGTTTGAGCTCTAGCCCTTCCTCTCTCGTAGGAGGACTAGCTCAGCTCGCTGTACCTAACATGGTCGGCGTGTACTCTGTTCTGTCCCTGGCTGCTCTATGCGCTTGAGTTGTAGGCTCACAGTCGGGAGGCCTGCTAGTGGTACGCACCTCGTGCGTGCTTATTTTGCAGACCGTATTCGATACCACGCGAGTAATCGTAGGACCCTCGGCCGGGTCCTGGGTTGATACGGGAGCGTGGTCACTATGTTGACTATACTTGCCTCGGTAAACCTCATGGGTAACATCCCTGGGGGCTACACTCTGACCACCTCTGTTGCAGTTGCAGCGGGCTTAAGTATTGGCATCTGGCTCTGAGTTCTTTCGGAGTCGCTGTCGAACCAGGGCGTTAAGTTCTGGGCATCCTTTATTCCCTCGGGAACTCCTCTACTACTGGTCCCTGTTCTCGCCCCCATTGAGCTGGTGAGTTACACGGCCCGAGCTTTTTCTCTGGGCGTTCGTTTGTTTGCCAACATGCTTGCAGGGCACACTCTCCTAGCTATTCTGGCCAACTTTATGCTGGCCGGTCTTAACGCGAGCCTACTCGTTGCTCTGGCCTCCTCGACAATACTGGTACTCTACACTGCCCTGATCCTGCTAGAAGTAGCGGTGTCCCTGATTCAGGCTTACGTTTCTCTGTTCTCACCGTCAGTTATCTGGAGGGAGCCACTGGCTAGGTCTCACGACCCACTTTAATTCTAGACGCCCTTCTGGTTACCCAGGAGGAAACATTTCACTGACAGTTCGACAAGGCGTCGTCGGAGTCCTCAGGGCTTCTTTGAGAGGGTTCGATTCCCTCTGTTGGTTAATGGAGCACGTTTTTTTGAAAGGTTCTCTGGCACTTGGTCCCGCGCTATGCTCTGTAGTCGGCGGATGCCAGCCACATGTTACAATGCCTAAAATCGAGGGACGGACGTTTTCTACGTCTCCCTTGAATGCTGCTGGCAAATCTAGCTCAGGCCTCACTCAACCCGAGCATGAAGCTCTCGTCCGGATCGCAGACGGAGCCGTGAAGGTATTTGCTGGCTCCTGGCTTGGTCTTCGTCGTCTTTACAACGACCAGGAGCGGATCCTTCAACTTGCGACCTCACTGCGTAGCAGTACCTTCCACCAGGGCGATTGGACGGGGACTAGTGGGCTAACTGACTACATGGCGCTTCGCGAGGCGGTGGGCCTAGCTTTTTATATCCGACAGAAGACAGTGGAAAAGGTTATTAATGCGGCCTTAGAGGGCACTCAGCCCTGGGACTCAGAGAAGCTGGGCCCAATCGATGCCGCGCGCCTTCTTGCTCAGGCACACGAGCAGCGCTTTTTGAACATGGCGCCGAGGTCATCTCAACCATAAATGGCTATGACGCGCTGGTGGTAAAGCGCCTCAAACGTCCGCTGAGTGGGTCTCGTACGTGGGAACAGCATACCGTCTATGCGTCCGATATGCCGAATGGGATGTGGCCTGTTGATGAGGAGGGCCGGCAAGAATTGTTGACTGCGATGGCTCAAAGTATTGAGGACAAATTGACTTACCGAAAGATGCCTGTGTTTTTGTCCGCTCGCTTTTCAAAAAGCGTCGATTCGCGCGGTCCATTAGCGCTTCTCTGGCCCAATCGGGTTGATCTTGCGTGAAGCAAGGGGCACCCTATCATGGAAGCGCTACCTCAGGCCCTCATGAATAGCATAAAAGCTAAGCTTGACCGTTACGATGCGGAAGAGGGGGCCACTAACGTGTTTACTGTGAATGAACGCCTTGAACAGCTACAGATGTGGACACAGGTAAGCCCCTGAAACAACGATACACGCCCTCGTTTAAGGAGATCATGGAGGGCTCTATACTGGTGGCGCAGACTACAGGGTTGCTTCCTGTAAAACCGTCAGTAAGAATTTACTTTTTCTCAACGTCAGAGAAATCTACTTTCTCTCGTCTTCCAGGTGTGTCTAACCAGCACCCCTTTGACACGCTGTGTCATAAACATCTCCCGAGCTCGTGGTGAGCACGTCCTCTGAGAGGGCCCGCACCCTGGTCGTACAGGGGGGAGATACTTTCACTGGCAGCCGCATGGTGCGGCGCGGATACACCTCTAGAGGCTTCTGCGAAAGGTTCGATTCCTTCTGTTGGTTATGGCGTACCTTTTTAATAAAAAGTTACCCTTTACCCAGGTGATTCTGCACTCGGAGCCTGACGGCCTGCAGTTTCAACGCTCGGAAGTCAACCATTTTCTACTGTTCCATCGTGTGCCAATGCTAACAAGGAGCCTATCCGGGCCCCATTTCCGCAAGATATCGTGTTTCCGCTCTCAGACGCCACCCCTATTCCCTGGCAGTACTATCTACGCCCCCTCGGCGTAACTGAGGCCTTGGCCAAAAGCATGTCGCTCTGCGTGACTAGCCAGTGTTACTCTTTGGTGCCTGCGAGTGCCGACGGCCTGGATGTCCCGAAGGTACCCAGATGTTGACGTTCAGCGTGTCCGCCAAGGATCGGGCCAGCGTAGCCCTTTTCGAGATCGAGCCGACTTTAGCCCGTAGTTTGGTTCCATCCTCGATTTATGACCCCGGCGGGGAGGTCCTCGGGTTCGGTGTACAGTGGAGGGCAGCACCCAACTGTTGTGAACCAGTACGGCAAGACGTTGCTGCCTCTTGAGGCCCCGCAGGCACTAAACGAGAAGGTGGGTTCTCTAGCCTTTACAACACGTGTCGACTCAGAGGGCACATGACTAGTGGGTGTTGCTTTACCCTTGACGGGGTGAAAAGCAATACGCACTTGGTTGACCCTGTAAAAGGGAGCCCTGACGCGGTCATCCGTACGATTTTAGCGCTGCTCCAAACGGACAATGTTAGTGGTTGGACTTTTTACACCCACCGCCTAGCTGCGCGGTACTCTGGTTACCTGGAGGCGGTACTGGCAGGCTTGCACAATCAAAAGAACGGGCAATGGCAAGTTACGTATGTGCCTAATAAAGAGCAAGGGCTACTCGCCTTTGAAGTGACCTCACGCACAGACAAAACATTCAAAGTAGTGTTCAAAGACAGCTATAGCCTATGGCCTGCGGAGCTAACAGAGATCGACACCACGATCGGCAACCGTGTTGCGCCTTCTCGTTCTGGAGTGCCGGCTACCCTTAAGGGTCAAACTCAAGATCTGGCAAACCTGCAGTATTCTATGGTTCGATGGCTTAACCAACACCTGTATGAATGCTTCGGGGTCCGGATAACACAGGGCTACTCCCTGTCAGGCATGGCAATATCACTCTACCGTAGCAAGTACCTTCCCGAGGATGTACGGTTTACTACGGGCCCTAAAGCTTTCTTCACAATGATACGCGAGTCTGCCTATGTTGGAGGCTTAGTTCACGTTGAAAAGCCTAAACACGTGTTCAAAGAAGTGTACGCCTATGATATGACGTCAATGTACCCATCCCAGATGAAGTCTAACCCGATGCCAGGGGGGGATGCTATCTGAGTGGACCAGATGCCCCCTTAGGGAACCCTCTTTGCTTCGGGTGAGTAGAAGCCGTTGCACGAGCGCCCAGCGGTATACTGCCATGTCTTCTACCCCTCCGAGAGGTAGAGGGGGACACCAACAACCAGTGCATTGGTCACTCCCGACCCTTTGCCGGACTTTTTTTTAGTGAGGAGCTAAAAGAAGCTTTGGCGTTAGGATACGAGATTGAAATCTTTGGGGGCTACATGTTCGAACCCGTCACCGGCGCGTTTACCGATTTCGTTGACACCCTGACCAAGCAGCGTCAAGAATACAAAACTCAGGGTGAAACTGGCCTAGCGGCCATAACCAAGCAGCTTCTTAATGGGCTGTATGGCCGATTCGCCATGCATAGCGACTGACAAACGGCATTGATCGAGAAACCTGGCTATGAGGGCAAAACCTCCCTTCGTTCCGCTAAGCTGGGTGACGCGCGCGGAATCATGGGTGTATTAACCTTCCAACAAAACAGTACAGAGGCCACAAGCACTTCTCTTCCTGTCGCGGCCGCCACTACCGCTTACGCCCGCATTGAGATGTCCAAATTTAAGAATCTCCCTGGCAACCCCTTGCTCTATTCGGACACAGACTCTGTCATCCTGGAACGTCCACTATCAAGCAAGCAAGCAGCTCAGTTCGTAAGCAGCTCGGGGGAGGCTGGAAAATTGAAGTTTGAGGGCAAATGAGCCGAATTTGTAGCGTTTGGTAACAAGCACTACACCTATCTCGATGAGCTGGGAGCTCCTGTAATTAAAACCGCAGGAGGAGTCCACCCTGACCTTACTCACGAGACTATTGTGGCCCATGCTTTAGCAAGCAACGGCGAACCCTTGCGCACCACCCAAACTATGGCCGGTACACTGCGCCGGGAAACGGGTTCGTACGGTCCTACTATAACTAAAGAGGTAAAACTCGCGTTTATACCCTCCCCAAGCCCTATTCCCGTTACTAACGTTATTCTCACTAGCCCATTATACAAGGTGGCATCTCCCCGGCTAAAGAATTACATCGCTAACCCCACGCTCATGCCAGAGCGCCTTAAGGTGAACCGTAACCTCTAACCATTCTATCCTCTCCGGTGTGTCATGCCGATCCCGACACCCCCTTGGCGCACGAGCTGCGCCATAAAACCTTCCGAGCTCGTAGTGTAGCACACCCTTTGAAAGGGTCCGGATCCTGGTCGCACAGGAGGAACAGGAGGAAGGTTGACGCCCGCTTACTATTCAAACTAGCCCTGCCGGCCCATGCTTGCAACAATGGCCCTAGGCCCTCTCTTTACCCTAGCGAGTCTTCTTGTTTCAGCGAAGGTAGGAGGTGCTGTCGGAGTACTTCGCTGTGCGCTAGCCGGAAGCAGCATAACTCTAGCCTGTTTTCTGGGGTTTGTCTGCTCCGTCCATCTTGCACCATGGGCCTACGCCCATGGAGGTGTATGATTTTCGCTGTCGGAGCTGGAAGTAGGATGAGAACTACAAATAACACCGTGGAGCCAACCCGTAGTGGGTGCCGTCCTACTAGTGTCATGAGTTGTTGTGGCGTACTCCGGGTGATATATATCGGGGGACCCCCAGCTGAACTACTTCATGGCCCTCGTGCAGGGGTTTGTGTTCTTTATGCTCTGCCTCCTACTCGCGGGCTCGACCCCGCTTTTGTTCCTAGGCTGAGAGGGAATCGGAGTGCTGTCTTTTTTTCTCATCGCTTTCTGACAAACGCGTACCTCTGCTGCCCAGGCCTCTATGCAGGGATTTATCACCAACCGCGCGGGTGATACCGCCCTTATACTAGCCATTGCAGTTGCTTTTGCCTCTGCAGGGTTATTGGAGCTTGACATTTTTACTATCCCAGGTACCGGGTCCCGAGGGATTGTAGGCTACCTAGTTTTAGGCGGTGCAGCGGGTAAGTCAGCGCAGCTGGGGCTACATGCTTGACTGCCTTCCGCCATAGAAGCACCCACTCCTGTTTCCTCTCTTATTCACGCCGCTACCCTCGTGACGGCCGGTGTTTACCTACTCGTCCGTACAGGAGGAAATCTTACCCAGTCGGGAAGCAATGGGCCTGTTCTGATAGCAGGTGCCGTTACTCTTCTCCTGGCTGGCTTTGTTGGAGTAGCGCAAACAGATCTAAAACGAACTATCGCATTCAGCACCTGCAGTCAGGTGGGCTACATGGTTTTAGGGGTAGGCAATGGAGCCTCGGGTGCATCGCTGTTCTTGCTGTTTACGCACGCTTTGTATAAAGCCCTTCTATTTATGTGTGCGGGAATTGTTATCCACTCCGCAGGCAACAATCAAGACGTACGCCTGCTGGGGGCCACTGGCATGCTGCTTCCGGCCAGCAAGCAACTCTTCGCTGCAGCTTCTTTGACCCTGTGCGCTCTCCCGTTCTCGGCAGGGGATTTCAGTAAAGACCTCCTAATGGAAGAGGCCGGATACTCGTATCTGGCGCTTCACCAAACAGTGTGGGTGAGCGCCCTGGTGGGAACTGTGCTCACAGGGACATACTCTGCTCGGCTTCTAAGCCTTGTCTATGCGGGCGAGCCCCGCGCCCCCTCGCTCACGGGGTCACACGAAACCCCTTTGCTGGCGCTATCAGTTCTAACGATTCTTGGAGGTATAGCCTATAGCTCGGGAATACTCGGGCTGGAACTATTTAACTCCTCTTTGGCCGGCCGGCGGTCAGACGAGATAGTACTTCTGCATAACTGCGAGCAGGGGGCCTCTGTCTTACCCACCATGTTGCCGCTGGGCAGCGTGGTGCTAGGGCTAGTGATTGGCACCTGCCTCTCCCTAGGAGGAACCGGGCGCCTCTCGTTTACTGCGTATCACCAGGCGCGGTGGGAAACCACCGTGCCTCGCTTAGTGTCAATACTGGAGCTCAAAGGCTCTGCCAAAACATTTAAAGCATTAGACTCAGGAAGTTGAGAACTCCTAGGCCCCCGAGGCCTAGCGCTCACGCTGTGACAGCCTCTGACACAACAGGCTAGCCGCTATGCACAGGCTACAGCCTACCAAACGATCGCCCCCCTGGCATTTGCTATTGGCGTAGGCGCCTTATACTACCACTAGGGCTAGCCCTGTAAATGTGTCCCACAAGGCGTGGACTCTACGCGATCGTAGATCAAACTCGGTTCGATTCCGAGCACATTTTTAGCCCCCCCCCCCTCTTCGCAACTTAAGAGACCGCCGGGAGGTGCTCTCTCTCTCTCTCCTAGGGCCGTCGGGTGTCTTCTTACCCGTCTCTAGTCCCTGTTCACACGCTATAAACGTGCGAACGTAACTGGACAACAGCAGTCGGACAACGCGCCTTGTACACATGGTGCACCGTCCGACAATATAACCCACCACCGTGGTACCGTCATCTAACGCTACGTCCCGTGCGGAAGGAATGAGATGACTGGCACCCCCCCTCGTCAGCAATGATGGGGAGGGCATCATAGTAAGACCCCCCCTTACGAGGGGGATGCTCACAATAAAGTTACTTCGACCCAGTACTCGAAAGAGGATCACAGGGCGAACAACTAGTGGGGATTTATCAATGAGAATAAGACAATACCCAGCACCCAATAAGGGTCCAGCGGGAGGCGGCTTTAGCAACTTACTATACCTGGTTTTTTTTTTTTTTTAACCAATAAAACCAGCAAAGTAAAATGGCGCCAAATTGATACATTACTTAAGCTATGAACCGCGGCAGGTACAACGGCGCCCACAGGCGCCACAGGGGACGGCACCACGGGGTGG
>CAVLYN010000142.1:30000-32500 GCA_963675135.1 Galeopsis tetrahit
GCATCCGAACGCTGGCGTGTTCTCTCCCGAGTTGCCCGACGCGGGGCGCCGAAACCGAATCCCACGGGGTGTTGCAACCGTCGCGCCCGTGCGTCGGGAAATTCGGGAGTGAATTGGGCTCGCTGTCCTTCCGCTTAGCACCGCGATCGACAAGAGGGAGGCCGTTTAAATTGGCCCCCCGTACCCATCGAAGGCTTAGCACCGCATCCGAACGCTGGCTTGTTCTCTCCCGAGTTGCCCGACGCGGGGCGCCGAATGGCCGAGGCCAGACCGATTGCGCCACGATATGCCCCGCCACCCTCGGCCGCGCATCGGCCCTATTCGGGAGATAAGGTAAGGGCACGTTGCTCTTCCTGCTTGAGCACCGCAATCGACAAGCGGAGGCCGTATATATTGGCGTCCATCCCCATCGAATGCGTGAGCTCAACGTCCGAACGTGTGCCTATTTTCTCGAGAAAGGGCCTTTGCACAGCCATCGAGTGGCCAAGCATCGAATTTTTTTTTTTTTTAAAAAAAAAAAAAAAAAAAAAAAAAAATCTCGCCGGAGTGGGACCGCCCCCGCCGCGCCGGAGCGGGGGGTGGCCGACGGGTGGCCGACTACGACCGCACGGCCCCGTGGCCTACCGTGCGGAAGAGGTTCATCGAGTGCGAGCTCACTTGGGCGCGCATGTGCGGGCGCTTGGGGGGCCGCAGGCCCCTTGCGCGCGCATCCTCCGCCCATGCTGCCTAGTGAGCACCCCCTCCCCTATATATGCTTAAAAAAAAAAATCCCAGGTGACAGCACTAGATATTAAAATGGCCGAGGAGGTAGTACTATTAGATTACCTATTTATACACCCCAAATTTCAGTGAGCCTATGCACCCCCCCCTAAAATCAGCCCAGGAATCCATTTCCATCGTTAAATTTAGCATCCGAGGTCCCGGGACGGGAGTTTTGACGGGGGCAGCGTTCGTGGGGCCCGTTTTTCGAAGTTGTCGGAATTCATCGAAAGCTTGCATACCCCCCTAAATCGACAAAATAATCACTTGTGTCGAGGCGGAATTTCGATTTGAGGCCACGGGTGCGGAGTTTTCGACGTCGTGCACCACACGGGGGGCCGCCGGCCCCCCCTAGGCTGCTGTCTTGGGCAGCCTCGTGCACCATTTTTTCAAAGTTGTCGGAATTCTCTCAATTCTTGCATACCCCCCTAAATCGACAAAAAAATCACTTGTGTCGAGGCGGAATTTCGATTTGAGGCCTCGGGTGCGGAGTTGTTGCAGCGGTGCACCACAATTGTGCCATCGGCCTAGGCTGTCTTGGGCAGCCTTGGGCACCGTTTTTTCAAAGTTGTCGGAATTCCCTCAATTCTCGCATACCCCCCTAAATCGACAAAAAAATCACTTGTGTCGAGGCGGAATTTCGATTTGAGGCCTCGGGTGCGGAGTTGTTGCAGCGGTGCACCACAATTGTGCCTTCGGCCTAGGCTGTCTTGGGCAGCCTTGGGCACCATTTTTTCAAAGTTGTCGGAATTCTCTCAATTCTTGCATACCCCCCTAAATCGACAAAAAAATCACTTGTGTCGAGGCGGAATTTCGATTTGAGGCCTCGGGTGCGGAGTTGTTGCAGCGGTGCACCACAATTGTGCCATCGGCCTAGGCTGTCTTGGGCAGCCTTGGGCACCGTTTTTTCAAAGTTGTCGGAATTCCCTCAATTCTCGCATACCCCCCTAAATCGACAAAAAAATCACTTGTGTCGAGGCGGAATTTCGATTTGAGGCCTCGGGTGCGGAGTTGTTGCAGCGGTGCACCACAATTGTGCCTTCGGCCTAGGCTGTCTTGGGCAGCCTTGGGCACCGTTTTTTCAAAGTTGTCGGAATTCCCTCAATTCTCGCATACCCCCCTAAATCGACAAAAAAATCACTTGTGTCGAGGCGGAATTTCGATTTGAGGCCTCGGGTGCGGAGTTGTTGCAGCGGTGCACCACAATTGTGCCTTCGGCCTAGGCTGTCTTGGGCAGCCTTGGGCACCGTTTTTTCAAAGTTGTCGGAATTCCCTCAATTCTCGCATACCCCCCTAAATCGACAAAAAAATCACTTGTGTCGAGGCGGAATTTCGATTTGAGGCCTCGGGTGCGGAGTTGTTGCAGCGGTGCACCACAATTGTGCCTTCGGCCTAGGCTGTCTTGGGCAGCCTTGGGCACCGTTTTTTCAAAGTTGTCGGAATTCCCTCAATTCTCGCATACCCCCCTAAATCGACAAAAAAATCACTTGTGTCGAGGCGGAATTTCGATTTGAGGCCTCGGGTGCGGAGTTGTTGCAGCGGTGCACCACAATTGTGCCTTCGGCCTAGGCTGTCTTGGGCAGCCTTGGGCACCGTTTTTTCAAAGTTGTCGGAATTCTCTCAATTCTTGCATACCCCCCTAAATCGACAAAAAAATCACTTGTGTCGAGGCGGAATTTCGATTTGAGGCCTCGGGTGCGGAGTTGTTGCAGCGGTGCACCACACGGGGGGCCACCGGCCC
>CAVLYN010000142.1:142500-145000 GCA_963675135.1 Galeopsis tetrahit
TTTTGCTACCGCCGCGCCCGTGCGTCGGGAAATTCGGGAGTGAATTGGGCTCGCTGTCCTTCCGCTTAGCACCGCGATCGACAAGAGGGAGGCCGTTTAAATTGGCCCCCCGTACCCATCGAAGGCTTAGCTACCGCATCCGAACGCTGGCGTGTTCTCTCCCGAGTTGCCCGACGCGGGGCGCCGAAACCGAATCCCACGGGGTGTTGCAACCGTCGCGCCCGTGCGTCGGGAAATTCGGGAGTGAATTGGGCTCGCTGTCCTTCCGCTTAGCACCGCGATCGACAAGAGGGAGGCCGTTTAAATTGGCCCCCCGTACCCATCGAAGGCTTAGCACCGCATCCGAACGCTGGCTTGTTCTCTCCCGAGTTGCCCGACGCGGGGCGCCGAATGGCCGAGGCCAGACCGATTGCGCCACGATATGCCCCGCCACCCTCGGCCGCGCATCGGCCCTATTCGGGAGATAAGGTAAGGGCACGTTGCTCTTCCTGCTTGAGCACCGCAATCGACAAGCGGAGGCCGTATATATTGGCGTCCATCCCCATCGAATGCGTGAGCTCAACGTCCGAACGTGTGCCTATTTTCTCGAGAAAGGGCCTTTGCACAGCCATCGAGTGGCCAAGCATCGAATTTTTTTTTTTTTAAAAAAAAAAAAAAAAAAAAAAAAAAAAATCTCGCCGGAGTGGGACCGCCCCCGCCGCGCCGGAGCGGGGGGTGGCCGACGGGTGGCCGACTACGACCGCACGGCCCCGTGGCCTACCGTGCGGAAGAGGTTCATCGAGTGCGAGCTCACTTGGGCGCGCATGTGCGGGCGCTTGGGGGGCCGCAGGCCCCTTGCGCGCGCATCCTCCGCCCATGCTGCCTAGTGAGCACCCCCTCCCCTATATATGCTTAAAAAAAAAAATCCCAGGTGACAGCACTAGATATTAAAATGGCCGAGGAGGTAGTACTATTAGATTACCTATTTATACACCCCAAATTTCAGTGAGCCTATGCACCCCCCCCTAAAATCAGCCCAGGAATCCATTTCCATCGTTAAATTTAGCATCCGAGGTCCCGGGACGGGAGTTTTGACGGGGGCAGCGTTCGTGGGGCCCGTTTTTCGAAGTTGTCGGAATTCATCGAAAGCTTGCATACCCCCCTAAATCGACAAAATAATCACTTGTGTCGAGGCGGAATTTCGATTTGAGGCCACGGGTGCGGAGTTTTCGACGTCGTGCACCACACGGGGGGCCGCCGGCCCCCCCTAGGCTGCTGTCTTGGGCAGCCTCGTGCACCATTTTTTCAAAGTTGTCGGAATTCTCTCAATTCTTGCATACCCCCCTAAATCGACAAAAAAATCACTTGTGTCGAGGCGGAATTTCGATTTGAGGCCTCGGGTGCGGAGTTGTTGCAGCGGTGCACCACAATTGTGCCATCGGCCTAGGCTGTCTTGGGCAGCCTTGGGCACCGTTTTTTCAAAGTTGTCGGAATTCCCTCAATTCTCGCATACCCCCCTAAATCGACAAAAAAATCACTTGTGTCGAGGCGGAATTTCGATTTGAGGCCTCGGGTGCGGAGTTGTTGCAGCGGTGCACCACAATTGTGCCTTCGGCCTAGGCTGTCTTGGGCAGCCTTGGGCACCATTTTTTCAAAGTTGTCGGAATTCTCTCAATTCTCGCATACCCCCCTAAATCGACAAAAAAATCACTTGTGTCGAGGCGGAATTTCGATTTGAGGCCTCGGGTGCGGAGTTGTTGCAGCGGTGCACCACAATTGTGCCATCGGCCTAGGCTGTCTTGGGCAGCCTTGGGCACCGTTTTTTCAAAGTTGTCGGAATTCCCTCAATTCTTGCATACCCCCCTAAATCGACAAAAAAATCACTTGTGTCGAGGCGGAATTTCGATTTGAGGCCTCGGGTGCGGAGTTGTTGCAGCGGTGCACCACAATTGTGCCTTCGGCCTAGGCTGTCTTGGGCAGCCTTGGGCACCGTTTTTTCAAAGTTGTCGGAATTCCCTCAATTCTCGCATACCCCCCTAAATCGACAAAAAAATCACTTGTGTCGAGGCGGAATTTCGATTTGAGGCCTCGGGTGCGGAGTTGTTGCAGCGGTGCACCACAATTGTGCCTTCGGCCTAGGCTGTCTTGGGCAGCCTTGGGCACCGTTTTTTCAAAGTTGTCGGAATTCCCTCAATTCTCGCATACCCCCCTAAATCGACAAAAAAATCACTTGTGTCGAGGCGGAATTTCGATTTGAGGCCTCGGGTGCGGAGTTGTTGCAGCGGTGCACCACAATTGTGCCTTCGGCCTAGGCTGTCTTGGGCAGCCTTGGGCACCGTTTTTTCAAAGTTGTCGGAATTCCCTCAATTCTCGCATACCCCCCTAAATCGACAAAAAAATCACTTGTGTCGAGGCGGAATTTCGATTTGAGGCCTCGGGTGCGGAGTTGTTGCAGCGGTGCACCACAATTGTGCCTTCGGCCTAGGCTGTCTTGGGCAGCCTTGGGCACCGTTTTTTCAAA
>CAVLYN010000143.1:0-2500 GCA_963675135.1 Galeopsis tetrahit
GAGGCCGTTTAAATTGGCCCCCCGTACCCATCGAAGGCTTAGCACCGCATCCGAACGCTGGCTTGTTCTCTCCCGAGTTGCCCGACGCGGGGCGCCGAATGGCCGAGGCCAGACCGATTGCGCCACGATATGCCCCGCCACCCTCGGCCGCGCATCGGCCCTATTCGGGAGATAAGGTAAGGGCACGTTGCTCTTCCTGCTTGAGCACCGCAATCGACAAGCGGAGGCCGTATATATTGGCGTCCATCCCCATCGAATGCGTGAGCTCAACGTCCGAACGTGTGCCTATTTTCTCGAGAAAGGGCCTTTGCACAGCCATCGAGTGGCCAAGCATCGAATTTTTTTTTTTTAAAAAAAAAAAAAAAAAAAAAAAAAAAAATCTCGCCGGAGTGGGACCGCCCCCGCCGCGCCGGAGCGGGGGGTGGCCGACGGGTGGCCGACTACGACCGCACGGCCCCGTGGCCTACCGTGCGGAAGAGGTTCATCGAGTGCGAGCTCACTTGGGCGCGCATGTGCGGGCGCTTGGGGGGCCGCAGGCCCCTTGCGCGCGCATCCTCCGCCCATGCTGCCTAGTGAGCACCCCCTCCCCTATATATGCTTAAAAAAAAAAATCCCAGGTGACAGCACTAGATATTAAAATGGCCGAGGAGGTAGTACTATTAGATTACCTATTTATACACCCCAAATTTCAGTGAGCCTATGCACCCCCCCCTAAAATCAGCCCAGGAATCCATTTCCATCGTTAAATTTAGCATCCGAGGTCCCGGGACGGGAGTTTTGACGGGGGCAGCGTTCGTGGGGCCCGTTTTTCGAAGTTGTCGGAATTCATCGAAAGCTTGCATACCCCCCTAAATCGACAAAATAATCACTTGTGTCGAGGCGGAATTTCGATTTGAGGCCTCGGGTGCGGAGTTTTCGACGTCGTGCACCACACGGGGGGCCGCCGGCCCCCCCTAGGCTGCTGTCTTGGGCAGCCTCGTGCACCATTTTTTCAAAGTTGTCGGAATTCTCTCAATTCTTGCATTACCCCCCTAAATCGACAAAAAAATCACTTGTGTCGAGGCGGAATTTCGATTTGAGGCCTCGGGTGCGGAGTTGTTGCAGCGGTGCACCACAATTGTGCCATCGGCCTAGGCTGTCTTGGGCAGCCTTGGGCACCATTTTTTCAAAGTTGTCGGAATGCTCTCAATTCTTGCATACCCCCCTAAATCGACAAAAAAATCACTTGTGTCGAGGCGGAATTTCGATTTGAGGCCTCGGGTGCGGGGTTGTTGCAGCGGTGCACCACAATTGTGCCATCGGCCTAGGCTGTCTTGGGCAGCCTTGGGCACCATTTTTTCAAAGTTGTCGGAATTCTCTCAATTCTTGCATACCCCCCTAAATCGACAAAAAAATCACTTGTGTCGAGGCGGAATTTCGATTTGAGGCCTCGGGTGCGGAGTTGTTGCAGCGGTGCACCACAATTGTGCCATCGGCCTAGGCTGTCTTGGGCAGCCTCGTGCACCATTTTTTCAAAGTTGTCGGAATTCTCACAATTCTTGCATACCCCCCTAAATCGACAAAAAAATCACTTGTGTCGAGGCGGAATTTCGATTTGAGGCCTCGGGTGCGGAGTTGTTGCAGCGGTGCACCACAATTGTGCCATCGGCCTAGGCTGTCTTGGGCAGCCTCGTGCACCATTTTTTCAAAGTTGTCGGAATTCTCTCAATTCTTGCATACCCCCCTAAATCGACAAATAAATCACTTGTGTCGAGGCGGAATTTCGATTTGAGGCCTCGGGTGCGGGGTTGTTGCAGCGGTGCACCACAATTGTGCCATCGGCCTAGGCTGTCTTGGGCAGCCTTGGGCACCATTTTTTCAAAGTTGTCGGAATTCCCTCAATTCTTGCATACCCCCCTAAATCGACAAAAAAATCGCTTGTGTCGAGGCGGAATTTCGAATTGAGGCCTCGGGTGCGGGGTTGTTGCAGCGGTGCACCACAATTGTGCCATCGGCCTAGGCTGTCTTGGGCAGCCTCGTGCACCATTTTTTTCAAAGTTGTCGGAATTCTCTCAATTCTTGCATACCCCCCTAAATCGACAAAAAAATCACTTGTGTCGAGGCGGAATTTCGATTTGAGGCCTCGGGTGCGGAGTTGTTGCAGCGGTGCACCACAATTGTGCCATCGGCCTAGGCTGTCTTGGGCAGCCTTGTGCACCATTTTTTCAAGGTTGTCGGAATTCTCTCAATTCTTGCATACCCCCCTAAATCGACAAAAAAATCACTTGTGTCGAGGCGGAATTTCGATTTGAGGCCTCGGGTGCGGAGTTGTTGAAGCGGTGCACCACAATTGTGCCATCGGCCTAGGCTGTCTTGGGCAGCCTCGTGCACCATTTTTTCAAAGTTGTCGGAATTCTCTCAATTCTTGCATACCCCCCTAAATCGACAAATAAATCACTTGTGTCGAGGCGGAATTTCGATTTGAGGCCTCGGGTGCGGGGTTGTTGCAGCGGTGCACCAC
>CAVLYN010000143.1:42500-44793 GCA_963675135.1 Galeopsis tetrahit
GCCGTATATATTGGCGTCCATCCCCATCGAATGCGTGAGCTCAACGTCCGAACGTGTGCCTATTTTCTCGAGAAAGGGCCTTTGCACAGCCATCGAGTGGCCAAGCATCGAATTTTTTTTTTTTAAAAAAAAAAAAAAAAAAAAAAAAAAAAATCTCGCCGGAGTGGGACCGCCCCCGCCGCGCCGGAGCGGGGGGTGGCCGACGGGTGGCCGACTACGACCGCACGGCCCCGTGGCCTACCGTGCGGAAGAGGTTCATCGAGTGCGAGCTCACTTGGGCGCGCATGTGCGGGCGCTTGGGGGGCCGCAGGCCCCTTGCGCGCGCATCCTCCGCCCATGCTGCCTAGTGAGCACCCCCTCCCCTATATATGCTTAAAAAAAAAAATCCCAGGTGACAGCACTAGATATTAAAATGGCCGAGGAGGTAGTACTATTAGATTACCTATTTATACACCCCAAATTTCAGTGAGCCTATGCACCCCCCCCTAAAATCAGCCCAGGAATCCATTTCCATCGTTAAATTTAGCATCCGAGGTCCCGGGACGGGAGTTTTGACGGGGGCAGCGTTCGTGGGGCCCGTTTTTCGAAGTTGTCGGAATTCATCGAAAGCTTGCATACCCCCCTAAATCGACAAAATAATCACTTGTGTCGAGGCGGAATTTCGATTTGAGGCCTCGGGTGCGGAGTTTTCGACGTCGTGCACCACACGGGGGGCCGCCGGCCCCCCCTAGGCTGCTGTCTTGGGCAGCCTCGTGCACCATTTTTTCAAAGTTGTCGGAATTCTCTCAATTCTTGCATTACCCCCCTAAATCGACAAAAAAATCACTTGTGTCGAGGCGGAATTTCGATTTGAGGCCTCGGGTGCGGAGTTGTTGCAGCGGTGCACCACAATTGTGCCATCGGCCTAGGCTGTCTTGGGCAGCCTTGGGCACCATTTTTTCAAAGTTGTCGGAATGCTCTCAATTCTTGCATACCCCCCTAAATCGACAAAAAAATCACTTGTGTCGAGGCGGAATTTCGATTTGAGGCCTCGGGTGCGGGGTTGTTGCAGCGGTGCACCACAATTGTGCCATCGGCCTAGGCTGTCTTGGGCAGCCTTGGGCACCATTTTTTCAAAGTTGTCGGAATTCTCTCAATTCTTGCATACCCCCCTAAATCGACAAAAAAATCACTTGTGTCGAGGCGGAATTTCGATTTGAGGCCTCGGGTGCGGAGTTGTTGCAGCGGTGCACCACAATTGTGCCATCGGCCTAGGCTGTCTTGGGCAGCCTCGTGCACCATTTTTTCAAAGTTGTCGGAATTCTCACAATTCTTGCATACCCCCCTAAATCGACAAAAAAATCACTTGTGTCGAGGCGGAATTTCGATTTGAGGCCTCGGGTGCGGAGTTGTTGCAGCGGTGCACCACAATTGTGCCATCGGCCTAGGCTGTCTTGGGCAGCCTCGTGCACCATTTTTTCAAAGTTGTCGGAATTCTCTCAATTCTTGCATACCCCCCTAAATCGACAAATAAATCACTTGTGTCGAGGCGGAATTTCGATTTGAGGCCTCGGGTGCGGGGTTGTTGCAGCGGTGCACCACAATTGTGCCATCGGCCTAGGCTGTCTTGGGCAGCCTTGGGCACCATTTTTTCAAAGTTGTCGGAATTCCCTCAATTCTTGCATACCCCCCTAAATCGACAAAAAAATCGCTTGTGTCGAGGCGGAATTTCGAATTGAGGCCTCGGGTGCGGGGTTGTTGCAGCGGTGCACCACAATTGTGCCATCGGCCTAGGCTGTCTTGGGCAGCCTCGTGCACCATTTTTTTCAAAGTTGTCGGAATTCTCTCAATTCTTGCATACCCCCCTAAATCGACAAAAAAATCACTTGTGTCGAGGCGGAATTTCGATTTGAGGCCTCGGGTGCGGAGTTGTTGCAGCGGTGCACCACAATTGTGCCATCGGCCTAGGCTGTCTTGGGCAGCCTTGTGCACCATTTTTTCAAGGTTGTCGGAATTCTCTCAATTCTTGCATACCCCCCTAAATCGACAAAAAAATCACTTGTGTCGAGGCGGAATTTCGATTTGAGGCCTCGGGTGCGGAGTTGTTGCAGCGGTGCACCACAATTGTGCCATCGGCCTAGGCTGTCTTGGGCAGCCTCGTGCACCATTTTTTCAAAGTTGTCGGAATTCTCTCAATTCTTGCATACCCCCCTAAATCGACAAATAAATCACTTGTGTCGAGGCGGAATTTCGATTTGAGGCCTCGGGTGCGGGGTTGTTGCAGCGGTGCACCACAATTGTGCCTTCGGCCTAG
>CAVLYN010000144.1:0-53000 GCA_963675135.1 Galeopsis tetrahit
TGCTAGGAGGATCTTTGATAAGATACCTGAAAGAAGTGTCGTCTCTTGGAATGCAATGTTGGGAGGGTACTGTAAACATGGAATTGGAGAAGCCATGGTTGAACTATACAATAGGATGACGGAAGAAAATAAAATCAAACCTGATGGCACAACTTTTTTAATTGTATTATCCGGGTGCAGTCATGGAGGACTGGGAGACGTGGGCCTCAAAATTTTCGTTGAGATGGCTGTGAAATATGGGCTTGATCTAGGTATAGAGCACTATGGCTGTGTGGTTGACTTACTTGGGCGTGCTGGTCAGTTACAGAGGGCATTGCAGTTCATAAAAGAGATGCCTTTGGAACCAAATGCTGCTATCTGGAGCTCACTTTTAGGTGCTTGTAGGGCCCACCGCAACGTTGACATTGGGAAAATTGCTGGAGATGAGCTTCTCAAAATGGAGCCTGAGAATGCAGGGAATTACGTCATTCTTTGTAATTTATACGCATCTGATGGACGGTGGGATGAAGTTAGGAAAACGAGGGCATTGATGACGGAAAAGGCCGTGCTGAAGGAGCCGGGAAAGAGCTGGATCGAGTTTGATCAAACTGTGGATTGCCAAGGCATTGATGAAGAATCTGCGGATTTGTGTGGATTGCCATGAGTTTGAAAAGTTTGTATCCCAGGTTTAAGGCAGGTAACTGTTCATTAGAGATAAGAGTAGATTTTAGATGATATTTGTGCAGGTTTTAGGTGCTTGCAATTATTTTAATCAAAACATACACATTCTTATTCATAAACAAACTACAGAGTAGTCATAATTCATATTCATATGAATTAAGGACTCATTCTCTTAACAACCAATGAAAATATTTCACACTAAATAAGAAATTTATTGAATAACAATATGATAAGATAATCTCTAGAAAGACAAAATATAAAAAAGACTAAGATATTTCAATTTCGGTAGGAGTAAACCAGAAAGGTGCTGGGCAAAGGTGCTTGCTTGTGCTCTCGTAGTCACATGGATAATAACAAGGAGAGATAGTCTTGTTCCGGTAATTGAAGATTCCGATATCGTGGCCGTTGGAGCGCACGTCGGTGAAGTAAACAGCGTCGGGTTTCAACTCGGGATAGTCAGCGGCACGGAGTGCAAATCCATGATTTTTGCCAATGAAGATGGCCATACCATCCAAACTAGCATCCATGTATTTCCAATCCCTGTCTTCCTTATCATATTTGTAAACATCAAAATCTGTAGTCTTGTAAGGAAAGTTTTCCTTAACTTTCAGCTCACCAAAGTTCATACGCCTAACATGGGAACCATCAGGAGCCATCCTAGTGACAGTAAATCGTCGAACTTGATAAAGGTCGTCGGAGGCCTCCGCGATGGCGAGAAATGTCGATGAACTGAAGCAACATTGAGCCTCTCTCTGCTGCTTAGATGAGCAGGCCACAGGCCAGCCATACACATCATTCACATCGTTCATAGGAATCATCCACGGAGAGTTGGGATTTTTTAAATCCCAACTCTCAGTGGATCCATAGTGTTCGTTGAAGCAGAAGAATCACTTTTGAAAAGTGGAATACACAACAGAGGAGTATCCAAATCCAAACTTGGTTTCAATTGTAGTCCAATCGGAGCTCTCTCGAGTGGGACAGCAGAAGGCCAGTCCGCCCGAGTGTATCATTACAGCACGGCAATCTTCATCCCAGCGGGGATCGGGAGACGAGAGGACCACATTTTCTACATACGAGTCCGTCGAAGGGAGCTCTTTGTGATCGTCGAGGAGGGGATTAAAGAGAAACATTTTTTCATTATATACATTGTAAGAAACAATCCAGCCGTGTGAGGATCCCAGAAGCTTAGCATACTCGTTCGGCCCATCCTCGTCGTGGTAAGAGAGGACTTCGTTGTCGGCCAAGCTGTACAAGTCATAAACGATTTCCGTGCCGTCTAAAGAGGGCGGTAGCATCAGCCAAGGTGAAGAAACTTTTGGTTTTGCCTCATCATCAGAATTACAATGAGTAATCAATGAACAAAATCCAACTTTTCGAGTCGTCGGAAAATGAGCTGAAAAGGATCCGGTGGTTGACGATCGACCGGGGCCCCCACTCCAAGAAATGAATTGTGGGCGTGGGAGGAGATTAACCAAGGCCATACCAGAGTAGTACTTAATTTTTGATAGATAGATAGACAGACTCTTATACATGGTTATAACTAATTAAGATTAATTAAAAACAAAGTGCTAGGTATACGAAAGACCCGGTCTATAATCTTGAATTTTTTTTTTTATCTTTTTTGAAGGCATAATCTTGAAAATATTTAGATATAACAATCTCCCTCTAAATAGTGTAATAGACTCGGTCCTTATTTAACTCGAACTTATCTATAATAGAATTGAATTAAACATTCAAAATTTTCTATATGTATATTTATTTATTCATATGAACTATGAAGTAACCCGCGAGCTATCATGGCTTCCTCTTCCTTATTTCCGCCGTCAATAACATCACCAATGTCTTCATCTTTAGTGTGTATTTCTCCACAACTATCTTCTTCTTCAATTATGTTCCGATTTTCCATTCGGAAGCCAATCATGGCCATGGCTTCCAATAAACGATCTGAACCTTGGTTAATGCTGCCACCAACCTTTGAAGGGGAAGATACGGTGCACAACTTCTACAACCTTGCAAAGAAGAAAGTTGTCGAGTTCGTCAGACCCAAAGCAGAGGAGTTGGGTGAAACAGAGGTTGTGGGATCGTCATATGGATATCTTGCTTTGTTTAATAAGCGTACTCACCGCCTGTTTCTGTATAATCCTATCTCTCGTCGCCGCATTGGCCTCCCCTCTGTCCACACTCTGTCGAACGACATGCGTGTAACCAAGGTCGTCGTCTCGGACGACCAACGCCGCGCCATGATGATATTTGGCCCAGCAGACCGACTCGCCTTCTGCTGCCCCAGGCTCAGCAGTACCAAGTGGACTCCACTCGGCGACCTTTTCTACAAAGCATACGACTCGAGCTCGAGCTGCAATGAGTATATCCGGGCCTACCGCGATATCGTGTATTCCAAAAGAAACAAAGTGTTCAACTGTTACACAGATTATTCCATGGAAGAGTGGGACCTTAGTCTCTCTTGGCTCGGGAAGCAATTTAACTTTCCCTACAAGTTATGTTTCAAATCACAACCCTCTTGGTTTCACGATATCCCGAATTCGAAGAAAGTGTGTTATGTTGTATCCGCGGAGGGAAAGCATTCCCATCAACTTTATATCGTGAATCGCTTCATAAAGGATAGGCACCCTCAGACTATTGGCTTCTCTGTTTATAAACTTACTCGAGTGGGGCGCAAAACGCTCCAAGTCGACTACATGGATGGGTCCGTCGATAATTTGGTCATGTTTCTCGGGAGGAACCACTCATTCGCACTACCGGCCCAAGACTATCCTAAATTGAAACCCGATTCCATTTATTTTACGGACAGCCCTCGTCACACTCCACTCGATTGGCAAACCTATGGCGCCCATGACACTGGCATTTACTGTTATAGGGACAAAACATTCTTGCCTCTTGGATATCCTAATGATAGTGTTTCAAACATAAAAGGAATTGTGACACCACCGATTTGGTTCACTCCTTCCAAACATTAGTTTAGTTTGATTTAATTTTCTATATTGTGTTTTATGATATGATAGTTGATCACTTTGTCAACCAAGTTATTGAAATATGGACAACTGTTAGTATGCTAGCTGGTGATAATGTGGTTTGGGGTACTTCTCATATCCTGTCTTCTTAGTATATACTCTAAGTTCAATGTTCTAATGTATAAATTGTTAATTATTGTAGTAAAGGTTTTTTTAGCTTTATAAGTGATACTTAATGTTTTGAATTTAATATGAAAAATAACAACAGTCTTCGAGAAATGATCCAGTAGGGGGGAGTAGTTGATGCGGACAAAATATGTCGTCCTCGGGGATAACGACACGTGGATATAAGATGAATTAAGTCCGTCTTGTTGGGAGTGATAATTTGGTGAAAGGGCCGGATTAATACACCCCTAGGCCCAAAGAGGGAAGTGAGTACGATTGGGCTTCTGGCCCATATTGTTGGCCCATGCCCTTGGCCCAAGCATATGGAGGTTGAGTATATCCAGCCCACGAAGGGGACCCAGAAGACCCAGTCTTAATTACCGAAGCCCAAGAGAAGTAGTCAGGATGAATGGAAGAAGTCCACAAGAAGACCGGGTCTTAAGGGCAGTTGAAATGAGGAAAGGTATATAAGCAGGTTTGTTTCATTTTGGTTGACTACGTTTTTACATTACTAACACACACTTCACACTATCCACGAGAAATATATGAGAAACACACTGAAATAGAGAGGACTCCACGATACTTGCGAGAATTTCCTTTGATTGATAAGGAAATTCCTCTTTGATTCTCCTGAGAAAGATTCTGACTTGAGTGTCGGAGATTCCACGCCGGAATCCCCTCCGGCGTGTTTTTGCAGGTCTCTAAGGAGTTTGAAGGAGGATTATTCGTGGATAAGCTTGTGTAAAAGTGACGATTCAAGCCCGCAATTCCCATAATCCACACGGGAATATTCGGTATTCTTAGACGTTATTTTTTGACGCAACAACTGGCGCCGTCTGTGGGAAACTTTTCGAGCTAAGAAATGAGAAAGTTTCATACGAAATGGGTGGAGAACAGGACCTGGTGAAGCAGACTAAGGAAAAGGGAGATATCACTCCCCCTCCATTCCCTCCGCCTCCTCCGGGTTTTCCCTTAAACAGGAATCTAGGGAAACAACCCTCAACCACTGTACCGGACGATAACCCTCTTGCACCTGAGGGAAATACGACGGGTACTTCGGGAGCCTCTGGAAGTGGGATCAATAGGGATACGCCCCCTTCCTACATCCAACCTGAGCTCCTTACTATTTCCCAAGATCAGCTAAACGCTATGATATCCCAGGCTGTAGAGAAGATAATTGCTTCTCGAGGAGTCCATACCTCTGGCGCTGCTCCGCTAGGGAATGAGAATACGAAACCTAAAAATCCAGAGCACCTGATCGATTCCTCTCTGGCACCTTCCAGGAATGAGGGAGTCCCTCGAGATCAAGAAGATAAAGTACCCTCTCAAGCTGAGAGGAGTGTCCCCAACAGGACCCCCAGGAGAAATATGGAGGTAATCCCTGAAAGAACTTTGGACATGGAGATCGGAGAGAGTACGGATGACACTTATCAAGGAGCAGTCAGCGATCAAATACAAGCCCTTCGAAGGGAGATGAAGGACATGAGGAAACAAATGGTTGACAGTGTAAGTAAATCTCCTTATATTACTTGTTATCAGTTTACCTCAAATATCTTGCAAGATGAATTACCCTCTAATTTCAAATCTTTGAACTTTGAATATGATGGTACGGCGGATCCCTACGAACACCTGGTGAGGTTCGAAAATGCCGCTCTATTGCATCGCTACGAATAAGGTGTCAAATGCAGAGTCTTCTTAACCACTCTATCTAAAGCTACACAACAGTGGTTTACACAATTGAGACCTGACACCATTCACTCTTGGTCGAAGTTTAGCAAACTGTTCTTGCATCATTTTGCTAGTGCTAGGAGACAACCGAAAGCTACCCTTACCCTGTTCAACATGAGACAGGGAGATAATGAAAGCCTTCAAGATTTTCTGAAAAGATTCAATCAAGCGGCCCTGGAGGTACCTACTGCCTCTTCTGAAGTTAAGATCAATGCCCTTACCAACGGGTTGAGGGATGGAGACCTTTTCACCTCCCTGGCCAAGAAACCAGTACATACATTTGATGAACTATTAAGGAGAGCTGAGAAATACCTCACCCTGGAGGAAGTACGAAAGGCCAAACGCTTTGAAACTAAACCAATGGGAAGGAATGGAGAGCGAATAAAAGAAATCATACCTAGGAGGCCCAGTCCTAAGAGATACAGAAGCTCAAGGAGCACTTGAAGCGTGAAGGAAGAAGAAGCAACACGATCGGGTCCCAGGGGAAGGTTCGAGAAATATACCTCTCTGAGAATAGAGCCAGCAGAAGTCCTAGAGGTAGCAGGGGATCACCCTAATATGAAGTTCCCCTATTCCAGAAACAGAGGTCCTCAAAATCCTAAATCTGATAAGTTCTGCCGGTTCCACAATGATTACGGCCACAATACAAATCAGTGCTGACACTTGAAGGATGAGATAGAACGAATGATCCAAGAAGGTCATCTTAAAGAATTCACATTCAGGGATAGGCAGGGCCCTTGGGGGCAAAAGAGGAAGGACCCGGAAGGAAGACCAGATGAGAACAGGAGAGAGTAGAGGAAGGATACAGAAGATCAACCCCCTCCTCCCCAGAAGAGGGGAACCATCCACATGATTATGGGAGGCCCCACCGATGGAGATTCCTTCAGACAGAGGAAGCAGAGTGTTAGATCGCTGAAGATTGAGAGGAATGTGGAGCATCGAGAGATAGGAAAGATGAAAGTGGGCCCTGACATTCACTTTGGACCGGAAGATGCTGGGGAACCCAAGGAAACTCATAATGACACTCTAGTTATTACCACGGACATCACAGGGTATGACGTGGCGAGAATTTTTGTGGATACAGGAAGCTCCGCGGACATCATGTTCTTGCAGTGCTTCAAAAAGATGGAGTTGAACATAAAGCTCAGGCCAGTGGAAACTGCTCTTTATGGATTCTCAGGGGGTGCAATCCAACCCCTCGGTTCGGCACTGTTGCAAGTAGGGCTAGGGACTGCCCCTAACCGACGTGTACAAGTGATATAGTTTTTTATAGTAGATGTCCCATCCTCATATAATGTGGTGATGGGAAGACCAAACTTGAACATCTTTCAGGTAGTAATTTCCACCTTCCACATGAAGATGAAATTTCCCGCCTCGGGGGGTGTGGGAGAGATATCTGGAGATCAGTATCATGCAAGGAAGTGCTATGTAGAATCAGTGAAGATAGTAGACAGGGCTATGTTCCGAGGGTTGGAAAGGTTTAAGGGTGATGACCTTGAGTTGAAAAAAAAAAAGGGTGAAATGGCAGGGGAACAACCCAAAATCAAAGCAGATGAGGAGTTGATGAATATCGAGCTCTACACTGGGAAAGAAGGATTCATAACCAGAATTAGTACCCATATTGACCAAGAACTTAAGGAGAGAATGATAGCCACTCTTCGAGAGAATGCGGACATATTTGCTTTCGCCCTAATGGATATAACGGTTATCCCTCCAGAGATAACAATACATCACCTCAATGTAGACCCCAGGGCGAAACCAGTAAAGCAAAAATTGAGAAACTTTGGTAAGGAAAAGAACCTTATTGTGAAAGAAGATATTGATAAATTGTTGAGTGCAGGACATGTAAAGAGGGTGCAGTTCCCTGAATGGCTCTCAAACGTAGTACTGGTGTTTAAAGGAGCCGGTAAATGGAGAATGTATATTGACTTCAGGAATTTGAACAAGGCATGTCCCAAAGAACATTATCCCCTGCCCAGAATCGATTAATTGGTAGATGCGACATTCGGATTCGAGTTGCTCAGCATGATGGACGCGTATCAGGGATACCATCAAATTCAGTTGAATCCCCCTGATATCTCAAAGGTATGTTTTATTGCAGCATGTGGTACTTTTGGTTACATACGCATGCCCGTCGGACTAATAAATGCAGGAGCCACCTACCAGAGAATGGTAGACTCAGTATTTCGAGAACAGATTGGCAGGAACATGGAAATCTATGTGCATGATATGTTGGCTAAGAGCATTAAGACAGAGGAGCACATCAAAGACCTGAAGGAAATATTCCAGGTAATCGGGGAAAATGACATTAAGTTGAATCCAGCTAAATGCTCCTTCGGAGTAGGGTTAGGAAAATTCCTAGGATACATGGTGACTCAGAGGGGAATAGAAGTCAACCCTGCAAAGGTGAAGGCTGTACTCGACATGCAGCCCCCTCGAAACTTGAAAGAGCTACAGACCCTAAATGGCAGAATAACAGCCCTCAGTAGATTCATAGCAAGGTCAGCGGAGAAAAGTCACCACTTCTTGAGGACATTAAGGAAAGGATCGAAATTTTAATGGGATGAACGTTGTGAGAAAGCTTTTGAAGAACTTAAGCTTCACTTGGAACAACTCCCGAAACTGTCAAAACCTTCTCAAGGAGATGTCTTATTCCTATATCTTTCAGTAGGGGAGCATTCCTTGAGTACAACCTTGATAAAGGAAGAGGGCTCCACACAGCAGCCCATATACTATGTGTGTAAGATAATCCAAGGAGCAGATGTCAGATATTCGAAGGTGGAAAAGGCAGCCCTGGCGGTAGTAGTGACGGCTAGACGATTACACCCTTATTTCTTGTCATATAAAATCATTGTGCAGACTAATTACCCTATGAAACATGTACTAGGAAGAGCAGACTTATCAGGAAGGATGGTCAAGTGGGCCGTTGAATTACAGGAATATGATGTTGATTATGAACCCCGGAGGGCTATCAAAGCCCAAGCCTTAGCGGATTTTATTCAAGAATCCATTAGAACGGAGGAGATGGAAGGCTGGAAAGTGTATGTCGATGGTTCCGCATCAGCACTAGGATGTGGGGCAGGGATAATATTGGTTGATCCTGAAGGTCAGGAGATACAGGTCGCGGTGAAGTTCCGATTTTCAACCTCTAATAACGGAGCGGAATATGAGACCCTGATTAGAGAGGCTAACATGGCAGCGGAGCTGGGAGCGCAAAAGATCACCCTATATTCAGATTCGCAACTGGTGGTGCAGCAAGTAATAGGAGAATACCTCGCTAAAGACGAGAAGATGATTGCGTATTTGGAGCAGGTAAGGAACTTGAGGATCAAGTTTCATGTTTTCGAAGTAATACAGATACCGAGGGAAGAGAACACGAAGGCAGATGGGTTGTCCAAGTTAGCCAGTTCCATTGAGTTCGAGGGGCAAGGGAAGATAACCCTGTTAGTGGCGGATCGGCTGGCGACTGAAGCCTTAGTGGGGGAGATAACAGAAGGGGACGACTGGAGAAAGGAGATATGGGAAGAGTTGAACAAGGATCCCGCAGCTCCAGCATCCAGAGAAACCAAGGCTTTGAGGGTGAAGTACTGTATCATTGGGGATCAGTTATACAAAAGATCCTTTACTCAGCCATACCTGAAATGTCTCTCAAAGCAGGAAGCGGAATTTGTAATCAGGAATATCTATGAAGGTTGTGCAGCTAGTCATGAGGGTTACAAGACTATTGTGTAGAAGGTGTTCAGGGCAGGTTTCTACTGGCCCAGTGTGATAAGAGATGCTCGAGAATTTGTGAGGAAGTGTGAGAGATGTCAGAAGAACGGACCTTTGATACGCGTACCCGCGGAGGAGATGGGTGCCATGTATTCGCCCGACCCATTTGCAAAATGGGGGATAGATTTAGTAGGGCCATTCCCCATAGCACCTGGGGGAAGGAAGTTCTTAATTGTGGCGGTGGACTACTTCCGTAAGTGGGTAGAGGCCACACCTTTGGCCAAGATAGAGAAAGACAATGTGATTAATTTCCTAGAAAGACACATCTGTTGCAGGTTTGGAGTACCAAGGGTTCTAGTCTCAGATAATGGAACGCAATTCAATGGAGAGAGTGAGAAAGTGGTGCTGGAGGTGGAACATTTTACAGAGATTCACTTCAGTAGCCCATCCACAAGCTAACGGTCAGGTGGAGGTCACAAATAGGATTATAGTGGACGGTATCCGAACACGCCTGCAAAAGATAGGAGGAGGATGGGTAAAAGAGCTGGACAATGTCCTCTGGTCTTACAGAACTAGCCCTAAGTCAGCTACGGTGGAGTACCCCTTCCAATTGGTGTACGGGACAACAACAGTAATACCTCCAGAGGCCCGGTTAGGGTCACATCGAATCACCTATTTTGATAAGAATAGAAATGAAGAGCTAATGAGAGAGACCTTGGATCTGGTAGAGGAGGAGAGAGAGATAGCGAAGATGAAAGCGGAGAGATACAAGAGTAGGATCAAGGCAACATACGATCGTAGGGTAATCCCCAGATCCTTTAGAGTCGGAGACTTAGTCCTCCGGAGAGCGGATGCCTTGAGGAATACGGGAAATATGGAGACCAACTAGGAAGGTCCTTATAAAGTGGTACAAGTGCTGAAGGGAGGAGCTTATAAACTCCAGGATATGGAGGGAAAGGAGGTGTTGCGCCCATGGATTCGTGGATAAGCTTGCAAGGAAAGTGACGATCTAATCCCACAACTGTTGTAATCCGCATAGGGAGATTTGGTATCTCTAATCGTTATTTTCTGACACACATTCCATGGGCGCAGCACCTCCTTTCCCTCCATATCCTGGAGTTTATAAGCTCCTCCCTTCAACACTTGTACCTCTTTGTAAGGACCTTCCCAGTTGGCCTCCATCTTTCCCGTATTCCTCAAGGCATCCGTTCTCCGGAGGACTAAGTCTTCGACCCTAAAGGATCTGGGGATTACCCTACGATCGTATGCTGCCTTGATCCTGCTCTTGTATCTCTCCGCTTTCAGCTTCGCTATCTCTCTCTCCTCCTCTACCAGATCCAAGGCCTCTCTCATTAGGTCTTCATTTATCTTCTCATCAAAATAGGTGATTCGATGTGACCCTAACCGGGCCTCCGGAGGTATTACTGCTGTTGTCCCATACACCAATTGGAAGGGGGACTCCCCTGTAGCTGACTTAAGGCTAGTTTTGTAAGACCAGAGGACATTGTCAAGCTCTTTCACCCATCCTCCTCCTATCTTTTGCAGGCGTGTTTGGATTGAGATCCACCGTAAACCTGCAGGCGTGTTTGGATACCGTCCACTATAATCCTGTTTGTGACCTCCACCTGACCGTTGGATTGTGGATGGGCTACTGAAGTGAGTCTCGGTAAAATGTTCCACCTCCAGCACCATTTTCTCACTCTCTCTCCATTGAAATGCGTTCCATTATCTGAGACTAGAACCCTGGGTACTCCAAACCTACAACAGATGTGTCTTGCTAGGAAATTAATCACATTGTCTTCCTCTATCTTGGCCAAAGGTGCGGCCTCTACCCACTTACTGAAGTAGTCCACCGCCACAATTAAGAACTTCCTTCCCCCAGGTGCCATGGGGAAGGGCCCTACTAAATCTGTACCCCATTTTGCAAATGGGCAGGGCGAATACATGGCACCCATCTCCTCCGCGGGTACGCGTATCAAAGGTCCGTTCTTCTGACATCTCTCACACTTCCTCACAAATTCTCGAGCATCTCTTATCACACTAGGCCAGTAGAAACCTGCCCTGAACACCTTCTTCACAATAGTCTTGTAACCCTCATGACTAGCTGCACAGCTTTCATGGATATCCTTGATTACAAATTCCGTTTCCTGCTTTGAGAGACATTTCAGGTATGGCTGAGTAAAAGTTCTTTTGTATAACTGATCCCCAATGATACAGTACTTCACCCTCAAAGCCTTGGTTTCTCTGGGTGCTGGAGCTGCGGGATCCTTGTTCAACTCTTCCCATATCTCCTTTCTCCAGTCGTCCCCTTCTGTTATCTCCCCCACTAAGGCTTCAGTCGCCAGCCGATCCGCCACTAATAGGGTTATCTTCCCTTGCCCCTCGAACTCTGTGGAACTGGCTAACTTGGACAACCCATCTGCCTTCGTGTTCTCTTCCTTCGGTATTTGTATTACTTCGAAAACATGGAACTTATTCCTCAAGTTCCTTACCTGCTCCAAATACGCAATCATCTTCTCGTCTTTAGTGAGGTATTCTTCTGTTACTTGCTGCACCACCAGCTGCGAATCTGAATATAGGGTGATCTTTTGCGTTCCCAGCTCCGCTGTCATGTTAGCCCCTCTAATCAGGGCCTAATATTCCGCTCCGTTATTAGAGGTTGAAAATCGGAACTTAACCGCGACCTGTATCTCTTGACCTTCAGGGTCAACCAATACTATCCCTGCCCCACATCCTAGTGCTGATGCGGAACCATCGACATACACTTTCCAGTCCCCCATCTCCTCCGTTCTAGTGGATTCTTGAATAAAATCCGCTAGGGCTTGGGCCTTAATAGCTCTCCTGGGTTCATAATCAACATCATATTCCTGTAATTCAACGGCCCACTTGATCATCCTTCCTGACAAGTCTGCTCTTCCTAGTACCTGCTTCAAAGGTAATTAGTCCGCACAATGATTTTATATGACAAGAAATAAGTGCGTAATCGCCTAGCCGTCACTACTACCGCCAGGGATGCCTTTTCCACCTCCGAATATCTGACCTCTGCTCCTTGGATTACCTTACTCACATAGTATATGGGCTGTTGTGTGGAGCCCTCTTCCTTCATCAAGGTTGTACTCAAGGAATGTTCCCCTACTGAAAGATACATGAATAAGATATCTCCTTGAGAGGGTTTTGTCAATTTCGGGAGTTGCTCCAGGTGAAGCTTAAGTTCTTCAAAAGCTTTCTGACAACGTTCATCCCATTCAAATTTTGATCATTTCCTTAATGTCCTGAAGAAGTGATGAATTTTCTCCACTGACCGTGCTATGAATCTGCTGAGGGCTGCTATTCTGCCATTTAGGGTCTATAGCTCTTTCAGGTTTCGAGGGGGCTGCATGTCGAGTACGGCCTTTACCTTTGCAGGGTTGACTTCTATTCCCCTCTGAGTCACCATGTATCCTAAGAACTTTCGTGACCCTACTCCAAAGGAGCATTTAGGTGGATTCAACCTAATGCCATTTTCTCTAATTACTTGGAATATCTCCTTCAGGTCTTTGATGTGTTCCTCTGCCTTAATACTCTTAGACAACATGTCATCCACATAGATTTCCATGTTCCTACCAATCTGTTCTCGAAATACTGATTCTACCATTCTCTGGTAGGTGGCTCCTGCATTTATTAGTCCGAAGGGCATGCGTATATAACTAAAAGTACCACATGCTGCAATAAAACATACCTTCGGGATATCAGTGGGATTCAACTGAATCTGATGGTATCCCTGATACGCGTCCATCATGCTGAGCAACTCAAATCCAGATGTCGCGTCTACCAATTGATCGATTCTGGGCAGGGGTTAGTGGTCTTTGGGACATGCTTTGTTCAAATCCTTGAAGTTAATACACATTCTCCATTTACCGGTTCCTTTAGACACCAGTACTGCGTTTGATAGCCATTCAGGGAACTGCACCCTCTTTACATGTCCTGCATTTAACAATTTATCAATCTCTTCTTTCACAATAAGGTTCATTTCCTTACCAAAGTTTCTCAATTTTTGCTTTACTGGTTTCGCCTTGGGATTTACATTGAGGTGATGTACTGCTATCTCTGGAGGGATACCCGTCATATCTGTTGGGGCGAAAGCAAATATGTCTGCATTCTCTCGAAGAGTGGCCATCATTCTCTCCTTAAGTTCTGGGTCCATATGGGTACCGATTCTGGTTATGAATCCTTTTTTCCCGGTGTAGAGCTCGATATTCATCAACTCCTCATCTGCTTTGATTTTGGGTTGTTCCCCTGCCAATTCACTAACTCTTTGTTTTTTCAACTCGGGATCTTCGCCCTTAAACCTTTCCAAACCACGGAACATAGCCCTGTCTGCTATCTTCACTGATTCTACATAACATTTTCTTGCTTGATACTGATCTCCACATATCTCTCCCACTCCCTCCGAGGCAGGAAATTTCATCTTCATGTGGAAGGTGAAAATTACTGCCTAAAAGCTGTTCAAGCTTGGTCTTCCCATCACCACATTGTATGAGGATGGGACATCTACTATAAAAAACTCTATCACTTGTACACGTCGGTTAGGGGCAGTCCCTAGCCCCACTTGCAATAGTGACGAACCAAGGGGTTGGATTGCAACCCCTGAGAATCCATAAAGAGCAGTTTCCACCAGCCTGAGCTTTATGTTCAGCTCCATCCTTTTGAAGCACTCCAGAAACATGATGTCAGCAGAGCTTTCCGTATCTACAAAAATCCTTGCCACGTCATACCCTGCGATGTCCGTGGTAATAACCTGAGCGTCATTATGAGTTTCCCTGGGCTCCCCAGCATCTTCCGGTCCAAAGTGAATGTCAGGGACCACTGTCATCTTTCCTATCTCTCGGTGTTCCACATTCCTCTCAATTTTCAACGATCTAACACTCTGCTTCCTCTGTCTGAAGGAATCTCCATCAGTGGGGCCTCCCATAATCATGTGGATGTTTCCCCTCTTCTGGGGAGGAGGGGGTTGATCTTCTGTATCCTTCCTCTGCTCTCTCCTGTTCTCATCTGGTTTCCCCACCGGGTCCTTCCTCTTTTGCCCTCGAGGGCCCTGCCTATCTCTGAATGTGAATTCTTTAAGATGACCTGCTTGGATCATTCGTTCTATCTCATCCTTCAAGTGCCATCACTGATTTGTATCATGGTCGTAATCATTGTAGAACCGGCAGAACTTATCAGATTTAGGATTTTGAGGACCTCGGTTTCTGGAATAGGGAAACTTCATATTAGGGTGATCCCCTGCTACCTCTAGGACTTCTGCTGGCTCTATTCTCAAAGGGGTATATTTCTCGAACCTTCCCCTGGGACCCGAGCGTGTTGCTTCTTCCTCCTTCACACTTCTAGTGCTCCTTGAGCTTCTGTATCTCTCGGGACTAGGCCTCCTATGTATGATTTCTCTTCTTCACTCTCCATTTCTTCCCATTGGTTTAATTTCATAGCGTTTGGCCTTTCGTACTTCTTCCAGGGTGAGGTATTTCTCGGCTCTCCTTAATAGTTCATCAAATGTGTGTACTGGTTTTTTGGCCAGGGAGGTGAAAAGGTCTCCATCTTTCAACCCGTTGGTAAGGGCATTGATCTTGACTTCAGAAGAGGCAGTAGGTACCTCTAGGGCCGCTTGATTGAATCTTTTCAGAAAATCTCGAAGGCTTTCGTTATCTCCCTGTCTCATGTTGAACAGGGTAAGGGTAGCTCTAGGCTATCTCATAGCACTAGCAAATTGATGCAAGAATAAATAGCTAAACTCCGACCAAGAGTGGATGGTTTCAGGTCCCAATTGCGTAAACAACTGTTGTGCAGCTTTAGATAGAGTGGTTAGGAAGACCCTGCATTTGACCCCCTCTCCATAGCGGTGCAACAAAGCAGCATTTTCAAACCTCACCAGGTGTTCATAGGGATCCGCCGTACCATCGTATTCAAAATTCAAAGATTTGAAATTAGAAGGTAGTTCATCTTGCAAGATATTTGAGGTAAACTGGTAACCAGTAATATAAGGAGATTTACTTACACTGTCAGCCATTTGTTTCCTCATGTCCTTCATCTCCTTTCGAAGGGCTTGTATCTGATCGCTGACTGCTCCTTGATAAGTGTCATCCGTACTTTCTCCAATCTCCGTATCCAAGGTCCTTTCAGGGATTACTCCCGTGCTCCTCCTGAGGGTTCTGTTGGGAATGCTCCTCTCAGCTTGAGAGGGTACTTTCTCTTCCTTATCTCGAGGGACCCCCTCATTCCTGGAAGGGGCCAGGGAGGAGTCAATCATGTGCTCTATATTCTTCTGCTTCGTATTTTCGTTCTCTGACGGAGCAGCGCCAGGAGCATGGACTTCTCGAGAAGCAATCATCTTCTCTACAGCCTGGGCTATCATAGCGTTTAGCTGGTCCTGAGAAATAGTAAGGAGCTCATGTTGGGTGTGGGAAGGGGGTGTATCCCTATTGATCCCACTTCTAGAGGCTCCCGAAGTACCCGTCGTATTTCCCTCAGGTGCAAGAGGGTTATCGTCCGGTACAGTTGTTGAGGGTTGTTTCCGTAGATTCCTGTTTAAAGGAAAAACTGGGGGAGGCGGAGGGAAAGGAGGGGGAGTGATATCTCCCTTTTCCTTAGTCTGCTTCACCAGGTCCTGTTCTCCGCCCATTTCGTATGGAACTTTCCCACTTCTTAGCTCGAAACGTTCCCATAGACGGTGCCAGTTGTTGCGTCAGAAAATAACGATTAGGGATACCAAATCTCCCTATCCGGATTACGACAGTTGTGGGATTAGATCGTCACTTTCCTTGCAAGCTTATCCACGAATAATCCTCCTTCAAGCTCCTTAGAGACCTGCAAAAACACGCCGGAGGGGATTCCGGCGTGGAATCTCCGACGCTCAAGTCAGAATCTTTCTCAGGAGAATCAAAGAGGAATTTTCCTGTAATTCAAGGGAAATTCTCGCAAGTATCGTGGAGTTTACTGTATTTTTAGTGTGTTTCTTAGTGAAATCGTATAAAGTATATTTTTTTAATGTAAAACGTAGTCAACAAAATAAAACAAACCTGCATATATACCTTTCCTCATTTCGTGGGAGAGTCTCCCCCTTATTTCTCAACTGCCCTTAAGACCCGGTCTTCTTGTGGACTCCTTCCATTCATCCTGACTACTTCTCTTGGGCTTCGGTAATTAAGACTGGGTCTTCTGGGTCCCCTTCGTGGGCTGGATATATTCAACCTCCATATGCTTGGGCCAAGGGCATGGGCCAAAAATATGGGCCAAAGGCCCAATTGTACTCATTTCCCTCTTTGGGCCTAGGGGTGTATTAATCCCTTTCACCAAATTATCATTCTAACAAGACGGACTTAATTCATCTTATATCCACGTGTCGTTATCCCCGAGGACGACATATTTTGTCCACATCAAATGTATAAATTGTTAATTATTGTATTAAAAAAATTTCAGCCTTATGAGTGATAAAGTCGTGATAGTTTAAACTTTAAATGCTTATTTCCTAATTTAAGTATGATTAATAAGTAAGGGAGATTTTGTTTTTGTACCTGTATATACGGGGGACAAGTCACAAGAATGAAACGCTAAAGTCAAGCGTTTGAATATTCAAGAATTGCGGAACAGAAACGGAGTCACATGAATGAAACGCTAAAGTCAAGCGTTTGAATATTCAAGAATTGCGGAACAGAAACGGAGGGAACAAGTCACATGAATGAAACGCTGCGTTTGAATGTTCGAGAAATGCGGAATAAAGGGAAGAATGTTCGAGAATTGCGAAACATAAATGGAGGGAATCCGAGAGGGAAATTGAGAAATGGAGGGGATCCGAGAGGGAAATTGAGAAAGAAAAAATAGTTATTTCATAGATTCAAAAAAATGATACACGATATTGTAGTTCAGGGTGAATTACGGGTATATATTCCCGACCTTGCCGAAACACTTACAAGAGTGGCGAATGCAATTTGCTAGCCTAAGCAACTTTTACAAAATCACAATCTTTTGCTAGTCTAAGCAACTTTTACAAAATCACAATCTTAAATGAAGATGTATCAATTAACTATTACAATTCTCTTATTACACTTATAAAACGATACCGTATTACACTTACCCATCATCTTTGTTGGTCCTGAAAGGAGTATATAACAAGTGTATTGGGGGGGGGGGGAATACACTTGTATGCAAATTCTTTTCAAACTTGATCAAACCAGAGTTCAGCAAGGTTGTCCTGGACAACTCTGCTGATGAGATTAACTCTTCTAAGATAATCAAACTACTAAGTGCTATTGAGTACTTTGTTGAATAACTATCTAAGGGAGTTATATGTGCGGAATTGGTGGTTGGCCCTTTAGTTTAAACTCCTTTTATATTCTGAAATCACCTTAACAGTTTATCACAGTCTATTAGGGAACTTGTCCAAATCAGGTTTTGCACAGTTTGTGATATGTGTCTTTGAAAGTTCAGTTTGTGTGCAGTGTTGAATGTATGTAGAGTACTTTGAATGTAAATCAACACAGTGGTTTATAGTGGTTCAGAGACTCAAGCTCCTACATCCACTTTCCCTGATTTAACAGGATAATTCCTTCACTCTTGGAATTAACTTATTTTATAGTGCCAAGGTGCACTTGATCAAGAACACCACTCCTTGGTGCTTTGATCCCTAGGATGTCTAGAGTCCTAGTACCCTTTCTCAACTCAGAACTGAACTGTTCTTCTCTCAACAGTTAGTTCCTTCCACTTCTACTACTACAACCTTCTCACTTTCTCACTTGAAAGGTATAAGGGTTGAAGTAAGGTTCCAACTAATGAGATATCCTTTACAATGAAGGCCAGTGTATAAGGATAGGATATCTCTCTAAGCTTTGTATGAATGTACAATGAAGTTAAGATTAGATGAAGTGTTTGAAGACTAAGAATGTCTTTTGAAAGCACTTGTCAACTTGTAGGATAGTTGGATGTGTTGAGGTCCGGTACATTTTTTTCAAATGGTCTTCACACTTCTATATTTATAGACAAATTTGAGGATTTGCCCGTTGGAGAGGCAGTCCCAAATTGCTATAAATGTCTTCCTTGAGTTCTTCAAACTGGAAGACAGATTCTGATAGTGACATGTCCTTGTTTTAGGAAATAAACGACTGTAATAACTTTGTCTTCATTCTGAACACTTTTCCCAATGTCTGACTTCAAGATTCACTTAGTCAAACATGGACATCTCTTCTTATCAATATTCCTGAGATAAGGACAAGCTTCCTTATCACTTGGACAACTCTGCTTATCAGATTCAGCAGAGTTCACTTTATCAGCAGTGTTGGCTCTTTAGCTCTTCAGATGATTTGACTCTTTTCTCTTTCTATGACTTCTTAGAATAGCTCTTTGTGTATATGTCTTGGACAGATGAACTTGTCCTCTTCAGCATAGTTGTCTTGGAAACAGATCATGGTTCAAGTGTACTGAGACAACTCTTCTGAACCATTCTAGTTGGACAATTCTTCTGAGCTTTGTGATGCAGTAGATTGGTGCTTTGATGATGCATCTTAACTCATGTTGGCATTCACTAAGTTGTCTTCAGACTGATTCCTCTTGATCAGCATACTTGACCTTCAGCAGACTTGAGGTCATTCCATAACTGAGCCTTGAGGGGACTGATATAGGTTTAAGCTATTAAGCAAGTGTTCCCCCCTCAACTAGTGCATCTATTATTCTAAGAGCTACCTAACACATCAACTTCTCTTCTTGTCTTAGACTACATGTTCCAACAGACCTAAAACATGTTCATTCAATCTTGACTTATCTAATTGGCATGTCTCAGGGGGTTTTGGTATTTTAATCAAAACTCATTTTATTCCCAACAATCTTCTTCCTCGTTCTTCTGTTGCAGGTGTAACATTACCCCTCCTCAACAAATTGCTTGCTATCAAGCAAAGAAACAAATTGCTTGCCATTAAGCAAAGAACTGTGGATAGAGCGAACGGAACTTGGTGAAATCCTCCCAAGTAGCTTTAGAACCCGGCAAATGCTACCATCAAAGTTAAACCTTAGTCGCCGGAGAGTTACCATGACAAACCAATCGACGAACCAACACCTTCAACGGAACAAGAAGTACCTTTCCATCTTCATCAAACTCAGGTAAGTCTTGCGCAACCAAATCCCATTTTCCTACTTTACACTTAAGAAGAGAAACGTAAAAAGTAAGCAGCCACTCCCACCCGGCGGATAACCTGGAAAGGACCTGCATAACTCAGCTTCCACATGTGGCTCTTCCGCAGTAAAAGTTGCCAATAGGGCCTGAGTTTCAAATTGTTACTCCCCAAATTTAAAATTGGTGTCTTCTTAAAAGGGCAAATTGGTGTGGAGTACAAATGGAGGCCCTTAAGAATCAAATGACACAAGTCATTTATTTAGTGGCAGGTGATACAATTTTGTAGGGGCAAAAGACCATTGTGTCCTTAAATTCATCAAACTCAATTTTGGTTTTGAAAGGGACAAAAAATATTTCAAAAGTTAATTGAATGTCCAATCAATATGCAAATCTATGACATCACCCCTCTTACTTCAACCTTTCAACTCCTTCCTTATTTTATTAAAAAAATTGTATTCAGATTTCTTATTTTTTAATTTACGTAATTTTTAATTCAGATTTTTTATTCAATTTTTTTTAAATAATTTTTATTAAGATTTTATTTTTTAAAATTTTAACACAGAATTTTATTATTGTATTTTTTTTAATTCAATTTTCTGTTTTCAAATTTTTATTCAAAATTATTCAAAATAAATTTTATTAGAGTATTTTTTTTATTCAAAATTATTTAAACTATTTTATTCAGTTTATTTATTTATATTTTATTCAAATTAGTTTTACTTAGTTTTTTAGTTTTTATAATTCATATTTTATTTATTTATATTTTATTCAAATTATTCTGATTTCTTAGTTTTTCTAATTCATGCAAAAAAAAAAAAAAATTAATTCAAATTTTACTTGAATTTTTTTTATTCATTTTTTTCAAAAAAATTAAGTCAGATTTTTTATTGAATTTTTTTAATTTATATTTTTTTCAAATATTTTTATTTAAAATTAATTTTTAGATCTTTTTTCTCTCTCTTCATTCAAAAGTACTCCTTCCGTCCCCGAAAAGTTTTCACACTTTCCTTTTTTTTTTGTCCCCCAAAAAGTTTGCATATCCCACAATAGAAATAATTATCACAATCATCACCCTCACAATATACATATATTTACCCTTAATGCCATTCCTTTTGGAACCCACTACCGTAAACTTTTCGGGGACGGAGGGAGTAAGTCTTTTGACTTATCAAATCATACCTTTTTATCCACTTAATTCAAATTTTTTATTCAAAATTTTTTTATTTATATTTTATGAATATATTGAATATTTTATAGAATTTTGTTGAATTTTTGTTGATTTTTTTATAATATTATTTTGTTGAATTTTTTTTCAAAACTTCTAAATTAATTTTTTTAGTTCAATTTTCTTTATTCAAATCTCCATAATTTGTATTTTTTACATAATTAAATATTGAATATCGACATATATATTGAATATTGAACATTTAATATCAATATATATTGAATATAATAAAATATTGAATATCAATATACATATATATGAATTGATATTGAACACTTAATATCAATATATATTGAATATAATTAAATATTAAATATCGATATATATACATTGAACACTATCAATATGTAGTGAACATATTTTACATACGTAATGAACTAATGGAAATACTCAATCCTCCGAATACTCAACTAATTCATTGTTGTTTTTTGGGAAGGAGGTTGGTTTGTAGAATAATATATATATCCCTTAGCAACAATCAAAATTACAAGACAACTTCTAAATCAATTTCCTTTTCTCAAGGTGAAAATAACACATTTTTCTCAAATTCTTCTCATTGTACGTTAACAACTAAGTATTGGACTTGTCGTCTTCGGCAAATTGAAATTCAAGTAACTATAAAGTCAATTCAAAACGAACACTAAAAAGCAATATATGAGCTTTAGCTCATTAATCATCAATGGAAGGGTGCGTGTTGTTTAGCAACCTACGTCCCCGAACAAACGAGCTGAACAATACCATTCCGCCCATGGAAAACCCTGAATGCCATATCAAAATTTGGACCATCCTATAAAATCGGACCTTTACCTTCCGTTACCTAAAAGGAGCAAGATAGAGAAGATTAGGAAACACGATTGGATACAATGTAAAGATGGAAAGTGAAAGTCAAATGAACAACTTACATGCATGGGGAAAGCCATTTGCTATTGAGAAGGAGAAGCTCATTGATGTTACGAAAAAATGGACACTTATTGATGCCTGGGTTGAAATCAGAGGATTTGCTGTCCATCTTCCCAAAGATAAATTCCGTCCTAGAAAAAAATGATTTGTGCAAGAGCAAAAACAGTTCAGAAAATGTGTAAATATAGCTTAAACTAACACAATTCACATAAGGAAGTCTATATGAAAAGTGTTTGCCTATAAGAACAACGAACGACGTCCGAGGAGAATCAATTGAAAGAATTTCAATACAACTACAAATATGCAAAGTTTTCATAATCAACGAGTTATAAATCTTAAAAGAATGAAAGTAGAGATATAGCCATTTGTTAGCTCAAATTTAATCAAAAACCTCAGATACATATGGAAATTAATCTCTGGCTTATCAAAATCTAGGCCCAGATTCGGTTCAAGATAGATGCTAATCAAGCTTAAAATAAATTTGTAATCAAACATGCAAAGACACACAATCGAGTATGTACAAAATGACTGAAAGACACTGCATTTTCAATTCACATTTGAGATATCGCTACAAATATTTCAACTAAAAATATTTTCATCAAATATACATGATCAGACCATAAAAAAACAAAAAAAAAAAAAACTATACATGATCAGCATGATTATCACCCATTGTAATTAAGCCATTTAAACACACATCGGAATAAGCCGCAGGTTTCCTTCAATTATACCGTTTAAAAAACTTTCCTTCATAATTCATACCCAATCAATCTATGATAATGTCACACACACAAGAACAAAGCAGAATATAGGAAATTGCAACACTAGCTAGAGTAATGAAAATTAAACCCAATATTTTTCTTCAGCATAAAAACGGGGAACCAACCGATCGGAACTTGATAAACAACCCAAAAATGAAAAGTAGAAGCAATTTTACAAGGAAAAGGAACAACAAGATGAATACCTTCAAAACTTTAACAAGTCAATGCTGAAGCGGAGGCAAAACTTTAGATTGAGGAGTAGCTACCTTTGTAAAAGGGGCTAGTCTTGGGTGAGACCGTCTCACAGAAAGAGATCCGTGAGACGGGCCTCATATATAAAAAGTGATAATGTTTGAGGGAAAAGTGATAGTGTTTAAGTAAAAAGTGACAGTCACTTTTGTTAAAATTATTATCACTTTTTACTTACATATTATCACTTTTTTTACTAACTAAAATCTAAAGAAAAATATGGATTATCCTACCCAAAATTTTGAAATATGGGTTAAAAGGGATACGTCTCACAGAAAAAGATCCGTGAGACGGTCTCACACAAGTTTTTGCCTTGTAAAAGAGAGTAGAAACTCACTGAGTCAACTCTGTCAACACCCAACAGAAAACCCTAGATCTACGCCGCCATCACGCGAGCGGTGCATATCGGAGAAGACGAGCCCCTTGATGGAGCATTCAGGCTCTACAACGGCGGCGGAAGGCCCCCCCTAACTGAGCATTCAAGCTTTGCAACAACGGTACGCCACCATCACGCGAGCGGCGCAGATCGGAGAAGACGAGCCCCTTGACGGAGCATTCAGGATCTGCACCGACGACGACGCCTTCTTCGCCGTCACAAAATACACAAACGACTGCCATTTTCGACGTGCAGCGAAAACGCCCAACGAAGGAGAGAAACTCCGGATGGCGGTGGAGATCGATGAGCAGCTCCCGTCGCCGTCTAAAAACTCCCAAGCCACATCCTCCTCTTCGTCGGATTTGCGGATGCGTAGACGCAGGAGGATATTTTGAATTCTCAAGCCTCCATTTTCATTTCAGATCTTGTGTGTGTGTTTTCCCCATTCAGAATGTGAGAGAAAAATGAGAGAGAAGACAATATTAAATTGTTTAAGAGGGAGGAGAGAGAGAAGTGTTTAATCTTTTGGAGATGAAGGGCAGTTGAGACATTTTACCTTAAATTTTGTATTGATAAGTGAAACAAAGTGAAACAAAATTACGCACGTACCTTTTAGCCCTAAAGGGGTAAATTTTGTACCATGGAGTTAATAATCTCTTCTTAAAAAGTAGTTAAAACAACTAACTTTAACGCGCCAAAAAATTGAATATTAAATTTACAACGGTAAAATAAAGGTACGTAACAGCTACTCCCTCCGTCCTAGCTTAACTTTCATACCTACTTTTTCGGTCCTTTAGAAACTCTACCCATACAATTGCTGGAACACGCCGACGAAGGCGGTCCGTCACCAGGATCGTTGTCGGATGCCAAACGTATAAACAAATAAATAAAACCTAAACATGCTTCTAAAACATAGTTTAGATCTGTTACCCTTGAAGATCGAGGCGTTGATTCCAATCTGCAGATCTTCTAGTCTGTCTCCCAACTTCGCTCGAACACCGGGTGGACGGCGTGCTATCAAACGTGGAGAAGGTGCCTCAATTTCGTCTCCTTGAAACCCTAGCCGTTTTTCTCTATTTCGTGTGTGCTAGGGTTTCAAAACTATTTTGAGGCTCTTATTTATAATCTCCATAAGTTCATGGGCCAGACTAGGGATCCATTAGAAGGTATAGGGTTTGGGCTTCTTACAGGCCCAACTACTCTTATGTTCAGCCCAGAACATATAATTTGGCCCGAGAACATTAATTCATTCCACTAGAGAATTAATGTTGCACTCCCGTCCTATCCCGAACTGAATCAGGGCTTCTATTAGACATTATAATTCCCCGTGTTTAAGATATCACACGTCCATTAATTATTAAAGCTTCTGACTTCTTTAAATAATTAATTTCTATAATTCCTTGAGTAGTACCACTCAACCTTGTTGTCGTACGGATTAAATCCACCTACAGGGTTTAATACGACAATCCTTTATGAGTTTCCTCAAGGGGACATCATCAGCCTGGATGTACAGGACACGGTGCCCTAATGCCAATAAGTAGACATCATGCGAGCGATGCCACTACCCAAAATACGGAGCGTGAAGAATCTACCAAGATTCTCACCTATGATACATCAAAGTAGTGAACAAGCACCCCACACATCTAAATATCACACTTAGGGTTAAGAATCATAAAAGTCACCAAGACCTCTAGTTCTTCATAACCGTCAGAACAGAAGAACATGTCTTATCTGTGATCCATTCAATACGCCTCAGCGCACTAGTATAAACTAATGGCTAAGACAAACCACTAACAAGTTTATACTACAACTTAAACCAATAGTTTTGTCCATAACTATCTCAGTTGTGAATATTGTTTATATCTTACAAGGGACTGACAATGTGATCTTCTGTGTGACTACAAACCCACCACATCGTCTACAATGCAAGATAAGCAGACATACAAGTAATCACAAAGAATGCAAAAATGTGAAAAACCATTTATTTCAGATAAAAGGAAATCGAATATACGTCACAAAAGCCCACTAAAAGTTTGCTTTACAGTATACACCAACAATCTCCCACTTATACTAAAGCTTAACTTTTAGTATACACATAAAGACATCAACATTTCTCCCACTTATACTCAAAGTCTAGCTTGTAATACATCGTAAACCAAGACCCTCTACATGTTTCTCAAAGATATTTATTGCCAGCGTCTTTGTGAAAGGATCAGCCAAGTTATCCAACGACGCAATCTTAGCTACAGCCACGTCTCCTCGATTTACGATATCTCGTATAATGTGGTACTTTCGCTCTATGTGTTTACTTGCTCTGTGGGCTCTAGGTTCTTTCGAGTTTGCCACTGCACCTGCGTTATCACAATAAACAGTGATACACATCGGCATACTCTGAGATACCCCTAATTCCAGAAAGAAATTACGCAGCCAGAGAGCCTCCTTTGCGGCCTCTGAGGCAGCTACGTACTCGGCTTCCATAGTGGAGTCCGCGATGCATTTCTGCTTCACACTTCTCCAAGATATGGCTGCGCCTCCCAGCATAAACACATAACCCGAGGTTGACTTCCGTTCATCTCAATCAGCTTGGAAATCTGAATCGGTATAACCCAAAGGAATCAAACTATTTGACTGGTATACTAGCATATAATCTCGAGTCTTTTTCAAGTACTTGAGAATATGCTTAACAGCAGTCCAGTGTCCTTGACCAGGGTTAGACTGATATCTTGCTACCATGCCGACTGCATAACAAATATCAGGCCTCGTACACAGCATCGCATACATAAGGCTTCCTACAGCCGAAGCATAATGAACCTTAGCCATCTCCTCTATCTCCTTTTGTGTCTTAGGACACATATCTTTAGATAGAGGGACTCCATGTCTGAAAGGTAGTACACCCTTCTTGGAATTCTGCATGCCAAAACGAGCAATCACAGTATCAATGTAAGACGCTTGAGATAAACACAACATTCTCTTTTTTCGATCACGAGTGACCTTAATACCAAGAATGTACGATGCTTCTCCCATATCCTTCATTTGAAACTGTTCTGAAAGCCACACCTTTACGTCTGATAATACTTTCACATTGTTGCCAATAAGAAGAATATCATCTACGTATAGTACTAAGAATACCACTACGTCCCTGTCACTCTTCTGGTACACACAACTTTCATTTTGACATTGTTCAAATCCAAAAGATTTGATCACCTCATCAAAACGAATGTTCCAAGACCTGGAAGCTTGTTTTAGCCCATAAAGAGACTTTTTCAGCTTCCAGACTAGATGCTCTTGGCCTTTCTTCACATAACCCTCGGGTTGCTGCATATAGATGTCCTTATCCAAATTTCCATTAAGGAAAGCTGTCTTAACATCCATTTGCCAAATCTCATAGTTCATGTGATTAGCTATGGATAAGAGAATCCGGATCGATTTTAGCATGGCTACTGGTGAGAAGGTCTCGTCATAGTCGATTCCTTCTTTCTGGGTAAAACCCTTTGCCACCAACCGTGCTTTAAAAGCAGTAATCTGCCCATCAGACCCTCTCTTACGTCTGTAGACCCACTTACACCCAACAGCTTTCTTATCGTGGGGAAGTTCACTTAGGTCATACACTTCCATAGCATCCATAGATTCAATTTCTGAATCCATGGACTTGTGCCAAGACTCTGCATCTTTGTCTTTGATTGCCTCTTTGTATGTCCAGGGGTCGTTATCATCATGTTCATCGCTTGGAATCAAGTCAATAGACTCTCCCACAAACATGAAACGATCAGGTTGGCGAACAACCCTCCCACTACAACGAGGCAATGTATACAAAGGTTCATCAGAGTCGCCACGTTGTGCAGTCTCTTGTGGTATTTCCTCTTGCACACTCGGTGTGCCATTGTCTCCTCTCAACTCATTTAGAATGATCTCAGTATTGGACTTATGCTCATTCATATAGTCTTCTTCTAAAAATCGGGCATTGGTACTCACCACCACCCTCTGATCATTAGGACTATAAAAATAACCACCTCTCGTTCCCTTAGGGTATCCTACAAACAACCGTACTTCAGTTCTAGGTGCCAACTTATCAGCTTCCTTGTTCAGCACATGTGCTGGACAACCCCAAATCCGAATGTGGTTTAGACTAGGCTTTCGCCCAGACCACAATTCAATCGGGGTTTTTGGAACCACTTTAGAAGGTACATAATTTAGAAGGTACGCTGCTGTTTCCAAGGCATAACCCCAAAAAGAGGTAGGTAATGAAGCATAACTCATCATCGATCTCACCATATCTAATAGAGTCCTATTCCTTCTCTCAGCCACGCCATTCTGTTGCGGAGTACCAGGCGCGGAGAGCTGGGATCTAATCCCGTTCTCTAATAAGTATTGCCTAAATTCATTGCTAAGGTACTCGCCACCACGATCAGAATGCAGTGACTTGATACTCTTACCATGACGGTTCTCCACTTCTGCCTTAAATTCTTTGAACTTGCCAAAGCATTCAGACTTGTGGCGCATCAGGTAGATGTATCCATATCTTGAGTAATCGTCAATGAAAGTGACGAAGTACTCAAAGCCTCCTCTAGCTTGAACAGTCATAGGCCCACACAAATCAGAGTGAATCAATTCCAACACATCATTAGCCCTATTACCCTTGGCCTTAAAAGGCCTCGAGGTCATCTTGCCTTCCAAACAGGATTCGCAGACTGAGAATGGTTCCACTTGGAGAGACTCCAAAAACCCACTACTTACTAGTCTTTGAATCCTTCTTAGGTTGACATGACCCAATCTTAGATGCCGAAGGTATGTTTGATTCAACTTAGAAGGTTCCTTTCTCTTATTTAATGATGATGATGAATGAGCTTCAGTCACAGTATGATATGCACACGTAATAGTATAAAAATTATTTTCTAACGTGCCAGAACAGATTAAAGAGTCATTTCTCATAATAACAACATTGTCATTAAAAACAACTGAGCATCCATCCAAAAATAACTTCGAAACAGAAATTAAATTTCTCCGAAAATTCGGCACGTATAAAACGTTCTTTAATACTAAAACAGAATTAGAAAAACATAAGTGCACGTCTCCCACTGCAACCACTGATACTATCGCAGCATTGCCCAAACTAATAGTAATCTCGCCCTCACTCAGTTCCCTTGTCTGCAGAAACCCCTGCAAGGTGTAACAAACATGGTCAGTGGCTCCTGTATCTACTACCCAAGAAAAGGCAGAACAAGCCGCAAAACATGTTTCAACAACTAAAGCGAGAGACGTACCAGAGTTGTCCTTTTTCAAAAGAGGACAATCAGACTTCCAATGTCCCGTCTTGTTGCACTTGAAACATTTGCCCTTCGGCTTTTTCACGCCACCAGAAGGTGCTAGTTTCTTGCTCCCACTGCTTTCACCACCACCCTTTTTCTGTAAAGGCTTTTTCTTCTTCTTGCCATTAGACGAAGAAGGTCCAGCCTGAACAGTAACATTGGCTTGTGGTCGTTTACCCATGAGACCCTCCACCGCGACCAATTCCGTAAGAAGCTCGGTTAAAGTATAATCCTTCTTACTCATGATCGCGTTTACACGGAAGTTCTCAAATGACTTTGCGAGCGAGTGTAGGATCATATCGATCTTGGTGTCATTATCGATTAACCCTCCGAGGACCTCAATCTCATTCAGATATTCCATCATCTTGAGACCGTGGTCCCTCACGGACGCTCCCTCTGGCATAGAGGTTGACATGATCTTCCTCATAGCCTCAAAGCGGGCAGCCCTATCTTTCTCACCAAAAAGCTCTTTGAGGCTCAACATCATAGCTGCGGCACTAGACATATTTTGATGCTGCTGTTGTAAAACATTTGACATCGAGGCCAAAATGTAACAACGAGCCATCTCATCAGCCTTGTGCCACTTCTTATGAGCCTCCCTTTGCTCTTCAGTAGATTCAGCTCCCAAAGGGGCAGGAGCAGGTGTATCGAGTACAAACTTGTACTCATCAGCAACTAGGACAATGTCCAAATTTCTTTTCCAATCCAAGTAATTTTGACCAACAAGCTTATTTTGATTTAAGATAACCATAAGTGGGTTGAATGTCACCATAATGTATCTGAAATAAATAAAATGAAAGCAATGAATCACATAAGTTTGAAGCATAAAACATTGGAAACCTTCAAAACCAATATTCAACACAACCTCCAACAGCCCAACAAACACATATGCAAGCCACGTTAGGGTGGTCGTTTACACATGTATTCATTGACCAGACATTCAATCTTTAATCTCAATATCACGTCAACTTATCCTTATGACGAATGAAATTAACAGTCGAACTTTAACTGGCCATGTGAACTAGAACAGTGACCCCGTTGGGGGGTTATATTCAAATTCACATCTAAGTGATGACCACAATTTAACAACAGTTATCTTGAATTATTCTTTACTGATGAACTCATGGATGACACATCCGTTAGGGAAGATCACACACTTCATCTAAAGATTAAAACAGTTTTATTAGAAGTCTTAACTAGTAAGCTCGTGAATGTTGCACCCGTTAGGGGAAGACTCCCAAGGTCCCACGAGCAACATACACCTTACTTAAAGACCAATTGTGGAGGCCTATAAATTAATTAAAATTTAATTATCTCACTTAGTCATTTTAACATGAAGATTATTCATTGGCATAGCAAATTAACAAAAATTAATACATGCATGCCATAACAATACAAGATGCGATAAACATAGGCAAAAATAAATAAATGCAGATCTATCGCAACCCCTTGAAAACTTATCAAAAACAGCCTATTATAAGCTATTACAATGATAAAAACAGTGGCGCGGACGGATGCCTCGCATCGGCCTCTCACGCAATGGAAAAACCTCGAATTCTCATCCACCGACAAAAACTGGCAGAAAACTTCATCAAGGCTTTTGAATTAGGCCTCGCTACTCGTCGTCACGGCATAGCCGTGACTCCTGTAGATCTCGTCGAGACGTTTCCGAAAAGGTCTTGTGGGCTGAAAACAGACACCCGAGTCAAAAGTTATGGCCAAAACAGTTTTCACCGTCCAAGGCCATAACCCGAAAAACTCAGATTACTGTTTTCAGATCTTCCATCGACACCGCCCGTTCTCACGATCAAAAAATTACAATATAAACGAGCAAAACCCTACTACAGTGATCTATGAAAAAGTCCTATACTACCCACACTTATTATCTGGTGGGAAAAACGATTACATAACACTAGGGTTGCGATAGAAGAAAAAATAAATTAACCAACAGAAACGCATACATACGTGAAACAAAATAAACTGAATCATACAATCATACGTTTCAGGCAGAGCCAACAATCCACGAATCCAGGCTCTGATACCAATTGCTGGAACACGCCGGCGAAGGCGGTCCGTCACCAGGATCGTTGTCGGATGCCAAACGTATAAACAAATAAATAAAACCTAAACATGCTTCTAAAACATAGTTTAGATCTGTTACCCTTGAAGATCGAGGCGTTGATTCCAATCTGCAGATCTTCTAGTCTGTCTCCCAACTTCGCTCGAACACCGGGTGGACGGCGTGCTATCAAACGTGGAGAAGGTGCCTCAATTTCGTCTCCTTGAAACCCTAGCCGTTTTCTCTATTTCGTGTGTGCTAGGGTTTCAAAACTATTTTGAGGCTCCTATTTATAATCTCCATAAGTTCATGGGCCAGACTAGGGATCCATTAGAAGGTATAGGGTTTGGGCTTCTTACAGGCCCAACTACTCTTATGTTCAGCCCAGAACATATAATTTGGCCCGAGAACATTAATTCATTCCACTAGTGAATTAATGTTGCACTCCCGTCCTATCCCGAACTGAATCAGGGCTTCTATTAGACATTATAATTCCCCGTGTTTAAGATATCGCACGTCCATTAATTATTAAAGCTTCTGACTTCTTTAAATAATTAATTTCTATAATTCCTTGAGTAGTACCACTCAACCTTGTTGTCGTACGGATTAAATCCACCTGCAGGGTTTAATACGACAATCCTTTATGAGTTTCCTCAAGGGGACATCATCAGCCTGGATGTACAGGACACGGTGCCCTAATGCCAATAAGTAGACATCATGCGAGCGATGCCACTACCCAAAATACGGAGCGTGAAGAATCTACCAAGATTCTCACCTATGATACATCAAAGTAGTGAACAAGCACCCCACACATCTAAATATCACACTTAGGGTTAAGAATCATAAAAGTCACCAAGACCTCTAGTTCTTCATAACCGTCAGAACAGAAGAACATGTCTTATCTGTGATCCATTCAATACGCCTCAGCGCACTAGTATAAACTAATGGCTAAGACAAACCACTAACAAGTTTATACTACAACTTAAACCAATAGTTTTGTCCATAACTATCTCAGTTGTGAATATTGTTTATATCTTACAAGGGACTGACAATGTGATCTTCTGTGTGACTACAAACCCACCACATCGTCTACAATGCAAGATAAGCAGACATACAAGTAATCACAAAGAATGCAAAAATGTGAAAAACCATTTATTTCAGATAAAAGGAAATCGAATATACGTCACAAAAGTCCACTAAAAGTTTGCTTTACAGTATACACCAACAACAATATCTAAAATATTATATTTAATGTTATTATTTTTATGGTACATACATACACACAAGTCAACTCACTTATTTATTTTTTTATAAAATTATATTTCAAAATTCTATTTATTATAATATTTTTTAGAAAGGGGTTGAACAGTAAGTGTGAAAGTTAAGGTAGGACATTCACATTTAACAAATTGTCAAAGTCTTATGTGCACTCAAGTACACGGTGTACTTGAGTGGACCTTAACTAGTCAACTATTGACCGGTCAACGGTCAAACTTTGACTTTTTTTGTTTATATATTTTTTTGAAAAAGTGTATGTTAGTATATTGAAAAGTGGATCTTTGTTTTTTTGATTAAAAGTGTATGTTACTATATTCAAAAGCGCAACATTGCTTTTAATGAAAAATGTATTTTATTATAACAGAAAAATATATGTTATATTAATGAAAAATGTATGTTATTATAACTGAAAAATGTATGATATTATAACTGAAAAGTGTATGATATATTAATGAAAAGTTTAAGTTATATATTAATGAAAAGTGTATGTTATTATAATTGAAGTGTATGTTATTATAACTGAAAATTGTATGTTATTATAACTGAAAAGTGTATGTTAATATAGCTGAAAATAACATTGAAAAATGTAATTTTCTTGGGAAAAAATAAAAATTCGACAAAAAAGTAAAAGTTTGACTGTTGACCGGTCAACAGTTGACGAACTCAAGTACATCGTGTACTTGAGTGCACAAGAGACTCACCCTAACAAATTAACTAAAAACTCAAAATAAATGTGAAAATAATTATCTGTTCTTAAATACATGAATACTTGTCTCATTCAACTCTTCAACCTGAAAAGACTGAAATTGTAAATCGTTGGGGTGAGCATGCAAGCACGAGTCATTGGGATTCAATTATTTAATGTTAAAAATAAATAGTCAACTAAGTAATTATAACTTAAATAACATTTACACATACTTTGCCATTGTAACCTAGTCAAGGTGAAAAAACTTTTGATTTTGCCTCAGAATTACAATGTGTAATTAATGAACAAAATCCAAATTTTTGAGTCGTCGAAAAATGAGCTGAAAACGATCCGATCGTCATAGGTAGTGACTATCTGGCGCTCCAACCCCAAGAAACTAATTGTGGGCGTGCATGCAAGGAGGCCATCTATAACTAATTCTACTTTTTTTGATAAATAGATACACTCTTAGGGCATGTTTGTTTTGAGATGGGAAATCCGGAATTGGGATTTCGAAACTCCACCCCCGTTATAGTTTGGGATTTTGATTCAAGATTTCAAAATCCTACCCTATAAACCCTATAAAAGTCAACCCTATAAATACCTACAAATCCTATAACCCTATTTTATAAAGTTAAATCCTACCCTACATAAATTCCAAAACAAACACAAAACATAAAAAGTATTAGAATTTTAAAATCCACTAGATTTTGAAATCCGAATTTCAAAATCCTCAAAATCCCAAAACAAACATGCCCTTAAAGACCAAGTTTTTTTTTAACGCATGACCCGTTTATAAACATAGTATTCTTAATCGAAATGGAGATAAAATTCTTAGAAAATTAGAATATATAAAAAAAAAAAAAAGTGTGAATCCACGTAGAATATTAAGAGGAAGGTTCTAGAATACAAACTTCTTTTCTATATATTCACGTAGAAATATTGTGTTATTTTTTTTTGTTGACCCGATCTTTCCTAATCTGTTACTCCATTTCCTTAATTGACAAGATTTTTCATAATTGACCTGATCTTTCCTAATTTAATTTAAAGAGTAGATTGAAAAGATCATAAAATGGAAATTTAAAGAAAGTATGGCTTCCTCCTCCTCCTCCCTATTTCCGCCGTCAATAATGTTTTCCTCTTCCCTATTTCCTCCGCCGCCGCCGGCAATAAGAATACCAATGCTTTCCTCCTCATTATCTTCTTCAATTGTGTTTCGATCTTCCATTCGAAATTGTAATCTCTTGGACAATCCCACGACGGTTTCCGATGATCGATCAGCACCTTGGCTAATGCTGCCACCAAACCCGGTTGGTGGTGACATGATATACAACTTCTACAACCTTGCAAAGAAGAAAGTTATTGATTTTAAGGCCAACGAAAAAGCAGAGGAGTGGGGTGAAACAGAGGTTGTGGGATCGTCACATGGATATCTTGCTTTGTTCCACAAGCGTACTCACCATTTGTTTCTGTATAATCCTATCTCCGGCCACCGCATTGCCCTCCCCTCCGTCCACACTCTATCCCTCAACGATATCGGGTTGGGCCCGCTCGACATGCGTGTAACCAAGGTCGTCGTCTCGGACGACCAAAGCCGCGCCATGATGATATTTGGCCCAGCAGACCGACTCGCCTTCTGCTGCCCCAGGCACAGTACCGAGTGGACTCCACTCGGCACCCTTTTCTACAAAACACACGACTCGACATACAATGAGTATTTGCAAGCAAGGGCTTATCGTGATATAGTGTATTCCAAGAGAAACAAAGTCTTGAACTGTTACACAGACTATTCCATGCAAGAGATGGAGGAGTGGGACCTTCGTCTCTCTCGCCCCGGGAAAGAAGTTAACTTTCCCTACGATCTATGGTTCAAATCACAACCTTCTTGGTTTCATGATATCCCGAATTCGAAGAAAGTGTGTTACGTTGTATCCGCCGAGGGAAAGCATTCCGATCAGCTTTATATAGTGAATCGCTACATAAAGGATCGAGAAGCTTACATTGAAGAAATGAGCTCCAAAGATGGGAGTAGTTGGGATGATAAGAGGGATTGGGGTGATAGGTACCCTCACAAGACTATTGGCTTCTCGGTTTATAAACTTACTCGAGTGGGGCGTAAAACGCTCCAAGTCGACTACATGGATGGGTCCGTCGATAACTTAATCATGTTTCTCGGGAGGAACCACTCGTTCGCATTACCGGCCCAAGACTATCCTGAATTGAAACCCGATTCCATTTATTTTACGGACAACCCTAGTCACACTCCACTCGATTGGCAAACCTATGGCGCCCATGACACTGGCATTTACTGTTATAATGACAAAACATTCTTGCCTCTCGAATATCCTTATGATAATGTTTCAAGCATAAAAGGAATTGTGTCACCACCGATTTGGTTCACTCCTTCCCAAGAATAGTTTAGTTTGATTTGATTTGATTTTCTATATTATGTTTTATGATATGATAATGCTGCATTATTTTTTTCTTAAAACTAGTTGTTCCCAACTATATTTTCCTAAATTTGTTGTGTTTTAATCTATCACAATAGCTAGTTGATCACTTTGCTAACGGGTTACAACTAGCTATTGAAATCCCAACTATTGCTTTAGTATGCTAGCTACTACTCGTTCTTTATTCTTTAATGCTTTTCCTGATAATGTGTAATGTGGTTTGGGGTACTTCTCATATCCTTTCTTCTTAGTATATACCTTTCACTCATTACTCAATGAATCATAACTTTTAGACACATGTTTTAATGTATGAATTGTTTATTATAGTGTTAAAGATTGTAGAAAACCATTTTACTTGCTTTTAAATGGCATAAAATTTTGTTTTTAACACTGTTGCCGACCTCTCAGGTTTATTTGCGACTTTTGTTGTACTCAATAGCAATCCTCTACCACATTTGCTCTAGCTTCTGATAATTTCCAATCATTGAATCTGTGCTAATATTGATCCAACACTCTGTTAGCAATTCATTCTCTTCATCTGTGTATGTTGTCGACAACTTCTCATCAGATTTCGACACACTATAATGAACATTTGTTTTTTGTTAGAAATAATTAAAATTACAAAAATGAACGTTTGAGTGAGTATTTGAGTGTACGGAAAATGGCTATCTCTATTAGATGACTTGATCAGCTGATTCACTAGTCTAGAACTTGCTAGTCTACTAATATAGTCAGCTGACAAAGAAGCGTGTGTAATTGTAGTGTGCCAATTTGAAAGATTATACGCGTCTATTACTTATGAAAAACCTTTGACTATAATTTTATGCATGATCAGCTGATACAAATGACTTGTTAAAACAGACCGAACTCTTAATTTCGGTACCATATTTTTCTCCATAATATGTTTTCGGACTCAGAACGACGAGCCCGTCAAGAGTCATTGCTTTGCCATGTCTATCGAGTAAATAAGAGCGTATCAGCTGATACAAAAACCTTCTTTAAAACTATGTTATGTAGAATGTAAATATGCATGCTAAAAAAATAAATAACACAGTTATTTATAGTGGTTCGGCCTCCAGACCTACATCCACTCTCACGACTCAATCGTGATATTAATTCCTTCATCGAAGGTCCTTGTTAACTTTAACGTCCCAAGAGAAGACGTCTTGCTAATTTGTAATCCCAAGAGAAGACTTTTGATCAAGATACACATCATATCTTTCAGTGTATACAAATCTACTTATTATCAGGAGAACAAGTACTCTTACAGTGGTGGTTTTTGTTACTACTTTGTGTATCACTCAACCTAACTTCTAAGGGTTTAGAGTAGAAGGTGGGTTTCGTGGATGGACTAAGTTTGAGAATTTTCCTTACAAACTGTTTTAGCCTTATGCTAAGATTGAGAAATTCTCTTCTAAGCTTTGGATATGTATATTGTTGGGATATGAATCCTAGAACAAGTCCTAATTGGTGATTAAAAAGATAATGATGAAGTTTTGATAAGCCAAAAGTAGTTTGAATATTTTCTAAGTGTTGACTGATCTAGTCTAGTTATGAAGTCATCTTGAGCAGATCAGTAGAGTTCACAAGACAAGTACTGAGTTTCACAAGTAATAAGTTCACAAAGACAAGTACTTATAATATGTTGATACTTTGTATAAGTGTTAGGATTTATACTGAGCTATATTAAAAGTTGTATAGAAGCTCATGTTTTACGATTTATATTTGTATATTTGATGTATAGATTCGTAAGTTGACTAAGCTATGTTATAAAACTTAATGTAATGTAATGTAATAGTCTTGTTAGGATTAGATGCTAGGACTAGATTAGTTCTATGTTGAAATCTACAGAAGATGTCTACTGCACAAGACAAGTAGAAGACGAAGTCTACTACTGAAGGACAAGACAAGTGCGCAAGACAACAAGACAGGTCAACAAGAAGACTGAAGTTAGGTACAAAAACGCGTATTGAAGATAAGGATTGAAGAGTTAGTTAGAAATAACTAATTAACAAACAAAGAAACGCGTGGATGGATAAGTATGGAAGTTGCAAGTTAGTTTTCAAGAAAAGTTGGTTACAACTGACAAGTTCTTGAATTCAGAAGTCTATAAATACTTCAAGGTATTCATCAATTCAAAACGACAGAACAACTGCAAAATCCACATACTGAAGCATTTTGAAGAAATCACTCACAGAGTTGAAGTTCAGAAAGCAAGTCTGCAAGACAAGTGAAGATCAATGAAGACTGCTACTGAATAGAGAAGTTTTACTTTTTGTTTTTATCAAGTTGCTAGATACTTGTAAATCTCTAGTTAGATCGAAGAGGCACTTGGTAGTGTTTTCGAGAAGATCTAAGTCTTATTTCTTGGGACTTAAAGCTACAAGAACACATTACTCCATTGGACGAGTTAATAAGAATTTCACATCTGGGTTTGTGAGAGTGGATGTAGACAAGTTGTCGAACCACTATAAATCTCGTGTTTGATTTACTTTACTGTTTTGTTTGTTGTTTAATTGATTAAGTATAAGATTAATTGAATTACATATCTGAACAAGACTAGTTGAGTATACATAGAACAAAGTTCTCGAAATAAGTTGAGTATAAACTAGAATTGGGCTCATTGGTATATTCTGATTTCCGCATTGTACTTTGATATATCGAAAGATTTTTGAAAAGTCTATTCACCCCCCTCTAGACATTTTCACTAGCTTACTCGTTATTAAACTCAACTTGGGACCTACAAGTGGTATCAGAGTAGTAGTTTACGAACTGCTGTTTCTTGATAACCGACTTAAGACTTGGGTGAAGTCTTGGTCCGTGACTGTACGTGCTCTTACGTGTCCTTTATCGCTGTACTTGGAAATATCTGTTTCTTGATACTATACTGTGTTATACGTATTTTCTTGAATCATGTCGCTCGAAATTAGTGCTAACAAGTTACCTAAGTTCCAGGTTCAGGACTATGACTATTGGAAGCTGAGGATGGAAGCCATCTTCAGTTCCACTCACGACTTAATGATCTCCGTCATCACTAAAGGTCCAATCGTGACCATGATCCCCAATACTGCTGCCCTCGACAAGGACAAACCCGTGGGCACTCTCGTCAAGAAACCAAGGTCAGAACTAACCTCAGAAGAAATGAGGCAGAATAATTTGGATAGCTTGGCCAAGAATTACATCTTACACACTCTTCCTAACGAGTATCTAGGAAAAGTGTTAAAATGTAAAACTGCTAAAAAAATGTGGGATCGCTTAGCTATCATTTGTGAAGGGACATCCTTAATCAAAGAAAACAAGCTTTCCACAGCAGTCCAAAGATTTGAATCATTTCATATGAAAGCTGGTGAAACAATCGACCAGCTGGATACTCGTTTTACTAAGATCATGAATGACTTGGAAGTCCTTGGTAAATCATATACTCCACGTGAAATCAATCTTAGGATTCTTAAAAGCCTTGATAGTCGATGGAAAATGGTAAAAATGCTTGTTAAGAATACCCAAGATATAGACGTGTGGACTGCAGAGACCATGTTTCAAACTCTAAAGGCCCATGAGTTTGATTTAGACGAAGATGAACCAATAGCAAGTAGTGACAGAGAACATGCTGTATCTAAGAACGTTGCTTTTAAGTCTAGTTCGTCTAAGGTAGATAGGTCAAAGTCTAAGACTAGGTCTGCTTCTGTGAAAGACGAGTTAGATACTGATCTTAGTCTGAAGGATCAGGTAAGCCTCATGGTTAGAAAGTTTGATAGGCTGAATAAACGTTTCGGAAGATATAAGAAGTTCTATAGAGATCATAGAGGGTCTGCTTCTAAGAACTCGTTTGAGACCAGACGAGATCGAAACTCGTCCGAAAGGAGAGACGAAGTCTCGAAAGGTAATAGACAAGATAGAGAGTCCGATGGTAGGAAGATTACTCGTTCTGATAGACGTGATAAACGAAGGAATAACTCTCCTACTAAAAAGGCTACTAATGATCTCCTGTGCTATAACTGTGAGAAACCAGGTCACTACATATACGAATGTCCAGACCTGAGCACTGATGATCGAGAAGAACGCAAAGCACGAAGGGAAAGAAGATACAACCGTGGCAAGAAGGCAATGATGGCCAATGATGACTCTGATTCTGATTTAGACGAGTTGCCATCGTCCTCATCTAGCTACCCGTTTGATCCAGATCACGATGAAGCTTTCATAGTAGATGATGGTCTACGCTGCATGGCTAAAATCGACCAAGAGGTATCAACTGCTACTTCCTTTCAATCTTGTGATGAATCGGACTCTGATGAAAGTGATACTGCCAGTAGCAAAGTAGGGAGTAGCCTTCAGCACTCTACTAGTGCAGTTGAAGACGACCTCCTACTCGCTAACCAGGCATTCATTGAAGTCAGCGACGAGAACATTGCATTAAAACAGGAAATCATTGATCTTAAGGAAGCTCAGTCTAAAGTAGATCCTAATGTAACAGTCCTAAATGAACGCTTGACTGAAGAGTTAAGTCAACTCAAAGAAAAGTGTGCATTGACAGACAAGTTATATCAAGACCTACTTAAGACACATGCAACTGAAAAAAATGAATTCAATGTTTTAAAAAATAAGTGCAAAAAGCTTGAAGAACGTAATAAGTTCTTAGAAACCGAGGTTGTCACTCTAGACCTTAAACTTACTGACCTGGTTAACTCCTCTAAGGCTAACCTTGAATTGTCAGATAGGTATAGGGCTCCTGCTGACAAGACAGGCATATGTGCTAAGTCACCTAGCTCGTCTACTCGAGTCCCTAAGAACCCTACTATTTTCATCTCAAGCTCTTTGACTAATGATAAAGGAAAAGGACCAATGATATACGATATTGGAACTCCATCTGAAGGCACTGTACCCAAACAGACTCAAGTTAACATTCCAATTACCAATGGAGGTAAAAAGAATGTTAACAACAAGGCTGTTCCGTTTAAGACTAGTCAACAAAGGACTAGAAATCGTGGACGACCTAATCAGGTCAGATACAAGGACTGGTATCCTGAGGAGATAAGTACTAGACAAGTACAAACTAGATGGAAAGAGCCTAGACCTCCTTTCATAAGGCAGTCTCAGCTCTACTCGTCTAGGCCTAGGAATGTGGCTCCAAAATATCATATTCAACCCGTCTTATATCCTCCGCCTGAATCGTATGATATCGAAGGAGAAGAAAGACCTAAACATGTCTATAAACCGTATGGCCCCAATGCATACAAGCCCTACTCTGACTATCACAGACCGGTGCCTACTCAAGTAGAGGTTAAGTCAAAAGGCTACCTCAGACGAGTAGACCCAAGAACTGCTGATAGGCTAGACAAGGACAACAGGGTCTTATTTTGCAACAAATATGGTCGAAAGTTTAGAAGATCAAACTTGTTCAGGACTCCAATGTACATTTGGATTCCATTGAACTCGACTAACCCCCAGGACCCCAATAAACAAGGAGGGTACCTAAATTATGGAATATCATCTAATGCAGGATCGACTCGATCTATACAAGAAAGGTGGCTCAATAGGAGAAACTTGGTACATAGACATTGGTTGTTCGCACCACATGACTGGTACCAAGGTACTTCTATCAAGCTACTATGAGCAAGAAGGACCAAAGGTTATATTAGGTGATAGCTCTACAGCCATCACAAAAGGCTTTGGTTATATCCGAAATGGCGACGTAGAGATACAAGACGTATCTTACGTAGAAGGTTTGAAATATAATCTACTATCTGTTTCACAATTTTGTGATCGAGGTTACAAAGTGCAGTTCAAAAGTCAAAAGTGCGAAATCATAGACAAGAGGACTTATACCATACTACTCGTCGGCATAAGACAAGGTAGTGTGTACATTGTGAATTGGAAAAGTTGTCCGCGGGACACTTGCCTTCTTACTAAGACACCCAAAGAGATCAGTTGGCTTTGGCATAGACGCCTTTGCCACATGAACTTTAAGGTGATTAATAAGATTGCAAGAGATTACCTTGTTGAAGGTATACCCAACGAAATCTATTTCAAATCACATGTATGCGATGCCTGTCAAAAAGGTAAACAGGTAAAGGGTTCCTTTAAATCTATTCCAACCCTCTCAACAAGTAGAGTTCTTGAACTTCTACATATGGACTTACATGGCCCAATTACTCCTCCAACTTTGAACGGTAGAAGGTACACACTTGTTGTGGTAGACGACTATTCTAAGTTCACTTGGGTAGTCTTCTTACACAAGAAGAGTGATACACAAACACTCCTACCTGATCTGTTGAAGAAGATACAAGTTGAGAAGAATCAGTCCATTGTCAAGATCCGTAGTGACAAGGGTACTGAATTCATTAACTGCTATATTAAAGAATTTTGTTCTAAGCGTGGCATCCAGCACCTTATTAGTGCAGCAAGGACACCACAACAAAATGGAGTAGCAGAACGAAGGAACAGAACTCTTAAGGAGGCCTGCAGGACCATGCTGACAGAGTATAATACTCCTCAGAAGTTTTGGGCAGAAGCGATCAATACTGCATGCCATTCCCAAAACAGAAGTGCTATCAATAAAGCACTAGGTAAGACGCCCTATGAGGTATGGAAAGGTCGAAAACCCAGAATTTCATATTTCCATATATTTGGTTGTAAGTGTTTTATCCATAACAATGGGAAAAGCAAGTTGAATGCATTCGATGCTAAAGCAGACGAGGGGATATTCTTAGGGTACTCCTCGACTAGCAAAGCATTCAGAGTGTTCAACTACTCTACCCTATGTGTGGAAGAAACACCACATGTAGTTTTCGATGAATCCCTACAGGACTCGTCTGCCGACCAGATCAGTAAGAAGGTAACTGATCTATCGATCCAAACTGACCAAGAATCAGAAGTTTATGAATCTGTTCAAGCCTATAACCCGTTCATGAAAGCTCTCGAGTCTGATGATCAGGAGAAGGTAAGTGCTCAAGGTAAATCTACTAGACCAGTTGACATGCCCGAACTAGTCGACTCGTCTACTCCTACTAAATTTTCTGATGTAAATGATATTGAAATGCATGATGCTATAGTTGATCTAGATGATGATACTATGCATACTAAGACTAGAAAAACATGGAAATCTGCTCATGATACTGAAAATATCATTGATGACTCTACTGTTGGTGTAAAGACTAGACGACAACTCTTTGAGTCACAAGAACAACCTAGTCCATCTTTGTTTTGCTGGTGTTGTTTCCTCTCATCTATCGAGCCTAAAACCATCAAAGAGGCATTGGCTGATAGTAATTGGATCATCACTATGCAAGACGAGTTGAACCAATTTGTTCGAAATGACGTCTGGGAACTTGTCGATAGGCCTAAACATCATAATGTAGTTGGCACTCGATGGATTTTCAAAAACAAGAAAGATGAGAATGATGTAGTCGTTAGGAATAAGGCTAGACTAGTAGCCCAAGGCTATTCACAAGCTGAAGGCATAGATTATGATGAAACATATGCTCCTGTTGCTAGACTAGAAGCCATTCGATTGTTCCTTGCATATGCTGCTTATATGAAATTTACCGTATATCAAATGGATGTCAAAAGTGCATTTCTTAACGGTATTCTTGCGGAAGAAGTGTATGTTGAACAACCTCCAGGTTTCGAAGTCAAAGGCAACCAGGTGTACAGATTAAAGAAGGCCTTATATGGACTAAAACAAGCTCCAAGAGCATGGTATGATACACTCTCTCTCTTTCTGTTAGAAAATGGTTTTACTAAGGGCAAGGTCGATAGAACCTTGCTCAGAAGACAAGAAGGGAAAGACATTTTACTCGTCCAAATTTACGTAGATGACATCATCTTTGGATCATGTTGGTCCTGAAAGGAGTATATAACAAGTGTATTGGGAGGGGGGGGGGGAATACACTTGTATGCAAATTCTTTTCAAACTTGATCAAACCAGAGATCAGCAAGGTTGTCTTGGACAACTCTGCTGAAGAAGATTAACTCTGTAAAGATAATCAAACTACTAAGTACTCTTGAGTACTTAGTTGAATAACTATATAATGGAGTTGTATGTGCGGAATAGTGGTTGGCCCTTTAAGTTTAGACTCCTTTAGTTTATGAAATCACTTAGTCAATTCAATGCAATCCAGTTTAGTTTCAGGGAACTTGTCCAATACAGTTTTTGCACAGTCTTAGTATATAGGTTCTTTGAAAGACCAGTTTTGTGTGCAGTGTTGAATGTATGAAAGCATTTGAAAAGTAAATCAACACAAGAGTTTATAGTGGTTCAGAGGCTCAAGCTCCTACATCCACTTTCCCTGATTGAACAGGATAATTCCTTCACTCTTGGAATTAACTTTTTTTATAGTGCCAAGGTGCACTTGATCAAGAACACCACTCCTTGGTGAATTGATCCCTAGGATGTCTAGAGTCCTAGTACCCTCTTCTCAACTCAGAACTGAACTGTTCTTCTCTCAACAGTCAGCTCCTACCACTTCTACTACTACAACCTTCTCACTTTCTCACTTGAAATGGGTAAGGGTTGAAGTAAGGTTCCAACTAATGAGATATCCTTTACAATGAAGATCAGTGTATAAGGATTAGGATATCTCTCTAAGCTTTGTATGGATATACAGTAAGTTCAGCTTAGAAGAAGTGTTTGAAGACTAAGATAGTCTCTCTGAAAGCTTTGAAAGCACTTGATTTCTTGTAGGATAGTTGGCTTGGTAGTTGGTGCTTCAAATGGTCTTCACACTTCGGTATTTATAGACAAATTTGAGGATTTTCCCGTTGGAGAGGCAGCCCCAAATTGCTATAAATGTTTTCCTTGAGTTCTTCAAACTGGAAGACAGATTCTTGATAGTGACATGTCCTTATTTGGGTAATAAACGGCTGTTAAGACTTTGTCTTCATTCTGCAGCACTTTTCCCAATGTTTGACTTCTTGTTAAAACTTGGACATGGCTTCTGAAGATTGATCCAATGATAGGACAACATCCTTATCAAATGGACAACTCTCCTTATCACTATCAGTAGTTTTGCTTATCAGCATAGTTGGCTTGCTCTTCTTCAGATGACTTGGCTCTTTCCCTTTGCTTCATTTAGAATTGATCTCAGCATGATATAGTGAAGTCTTTTAGGGTGTAGTTGTCTTCTTCTCTTCAGCATAGTTGACCTTCAAGCATTAGAGCATTTGTTCTGGTTCAATTTTGCTGAGACAACTCTTCTGGACAACTCTCCTGATCAGCATACTTGGCCTTTGAGCTTCAGAGCTTTTGTTTTTGCACAGAGTCAACCTCTTTGGACAACTCTCCTGATCAGTGCATTTGAGTAAACTTGTCCTTTTGAGCTTTACAACCTTGTTCTTGCATAGAGACAACTTCTCTGGACAATTCTCCTGATCAAGGCATTTGGTTTTCAATAGAGTATGCTTGGCCTTAGTGTTTGTTCCAGAATTTGAGCCTTGAGGGGACTTGATCTTGATCATCTTCAAAGCATAGGTTCCCCCTCACAATGTGCATCTAATCATCTAAGAGCTGCCTAACATATCAGCTTCTCATCTAGCCTTATGCTATGTGTTCTAACAATCTTAGAACACAGTCATCTTGACTTAGGCATGTCTCAGGGGGTTTTGGTATTTAATCAAAACATATGTCATTTTATTCCCAACAAATCACCTAACAAAAAGCTGAGTGAAAGTTTCTCAACACTCATGCAAAGTAATTTTGAGATGTCTATGATGGGTGAAATGAATTACTTTCTTGGTCTTCAAGTAAAACAGACCCCAGAAGGGATTTTCATAAATCAAGCAAAGTACACTAGAAATCTTCTAGACAAGTATGGGATTAAAACATGCAAGTCCACTAGCGTACCTATGCTACCTACATACAGGATGGATCTAGACGAACAAGGTAAATGTGCTGATCAAACATATTATCGTGGTCTTATTGGTTCATTACTATACCTGACTGCTAGTAGACCTGATATTGCATTCTCTGTTGGCGTATGTGCTCGTTTTCAAGCTAATCCAAAAGAGAGTCATATGGAAACCACTAAAAGGATATTGAAATATTTGAAAGGAACCATCAATCGTGGTATATGGTATCCTTCAAATGATGATTTATCTCTAAGTGGCTACTCAGATTCTGATTTTGGTGGCTGTAGAATAGATAGGAAATCTACATCTGGTTCTTGTCAATTCTTAGGCACAAAACTCATTTCATGGTTTTCGAAAAAGCAAACTAGTGTGGCTACCTCTACTACCGAAGCCGAGTACATGGCTGCTGGTAGCTGCTGTAGTCAACTACTTTGGCTCATGCAACAACTTAGAGATTACAACATATATGAATCGAATGTTCCTATTTTTTGTGATAGTAATAGTGCAATTGCCATTACACAAAATCCTGTTTTGCACACACGTTGTAAGCATGTTGATGTGAAACATCATTTTATACGTGATCATGTAGAAAAGAAGGATATTCGCATGGAAAAGATTCACACTGATTTTCAAAGAGCTGATATTTTCACAAAACCATTACCTGAGGCTCGATTTCGTGAATTATGCATTAGTCTAGGACTAATTGATCTTGACCCTACTAGTATGTAGCAATGTACTAACCAGACAGGTACATTCCTAAGAAGAAAGGACAAACAAACAAGACCACTAAAACAGAGCACTCGTCTACTCACCCAATAGACAGGTATACAAGGTCAGACAAGATGACCAAACAACCCGATGAGGAAGCTGGTAAAGCTGAGGGTAATACTAAGAGAATAAACATTTAAGGGGGAATCTATGATTTCTTGAAGAGCCTTATGTTGACTCTTAAGTTTGTTAAAAGTCATCTTGTTCGAAACCTTGATCATTGCTTTAGATTGATATTAATCTTAATTATTCTACTCTACTACCTGTATCTCATCTAATGTGTCGCACAAGATAAGATAGGTACAAATAGTCGTTCGACGATCAGAATAGATAAGTACAATCGAAGGGGGAACTCGTCTTGTGCACATTAGTCTACTCGTCTGTTCTGGATAGACTCGAACAGACTAGATAAGTGTTCTTATACTTTAAATACTCTAAGTGTTTAAACAACACGAGTTAAGGATACAAATGTAATTTGTTAATGAAATTTTTGAAAAACCCTAGAATTGGATTTATACACTCCATTTAATGAGGTGTATACACCCAGTTCGCGCCCAAACTCTATTATGCTAGGTCAGATGAGTACACTCCTCTATCCTACCAATAGAAGAGGCGGATTTAAAAAAATTACAATAGCAAATCACGTAATCCTCTCGATTCCGTAACTGAATTCCAAAAGACTCTTATACTAGACCGTTGGATTAAACCTTTCAATCTCAACCTTTGATTCAAAACTCAAGGTTTATCAAAACCCCAACTGGTTCATTTTTTTTTGTCTCTCACGTTTCCATAACTCCTACTTTCAAGCAATCAAAACTTCTTGTTCTCTCTAACCGTCTGAACTTTTCTTTCACACTATGTCAATCGTTTCAATGTTTGATGCTCGCACTAACATGCAAGCAAGGTTTGATCTAGAAAAATATGCTACCGAAGGCAAGGTGCATGTGGAAGGATCAGTGTTCTTCAAAGGAAAACACACTGATGACAACAAAGAAATTCTCTTAAAGTGTTGGAGATGTGGCTTAAGACCGTACTTGGAGGCATTTCCAGAAGTTGTGCTCGAAGAGGAGGTGTTAGAATTTTATGCCACAGCCACTCGACAAGGCGACTCGATTGAAGCCTTTGTTGGTGGAAGGCGAGTAGAGATTTCTCGTGAGTTCTTAACAGAATCTTTAAAGCTACCATCCGGATCCATAGATATCGAAAGATATGCTGAAGGTCAAGAGTTGAGGTACCTAAGCATCTTTTGTGGAAAGCAGCTGAGGTTGAATCGCGATGGCAAGATTCCTGCTGTTAAGAAGAAGGAGCTTCTTGACAAATTCAAGACTCTTCTTGACATTGCGTCGAAGATGTTGCTAGGAGTCACCGGGAGTTATGACTCTGTGACACTCCAAAAAGCAAGGGTGATGGCTGTGATTCATGATGGAATCACTGAAGGAAACTGGTCGAAATTCTTCTTGGACAGAGTGATGTATTTTAAGAAGAATGTTCAAGTCGACACCAGTACAGTTAACTGGGTTGTGTCTGCGGCTGTAAGCTTCAGAAACAAGTTAAGTATCTTATTACCCATCTTGTTACCGAACAAGTCGAGTTGGAGTAAGGGCAAGCCATTCCATCCTCTCAAACATTATCTGAAGAAGGAGGCTCTGGCAAAGCAAGCTGCTGCAAGAACTGCTGCTCCTAGACAAGTTCAAATCAATCCAGATGACGCCATGTTTGAAGCTGCCTCGTCTAGTTCTGAGGAAGACGAGTCGGGCAGTGGAAGTTCTGAGAAAGCTGAGGCTGGAACTAGTGGTAGACTAGTTCAGTATGTGCAAGAGGAGGCCATGTTTGAGGCTGCAGGAGATTCGGAAGAAACTCACTCAGACAAGGAGCTTGAGAAAGATGAGGAGGCAAGTGCTGAAATTCCTCAAGTATATCGACTGGTGAGAGTCGAGTCGAGTCCATCGCCAGACAAGTCGAGTGCGGAAAAGGTTGGTACCTCTTCTAGAACTTTGTCAATTCCTCTCTCTCTCCCCGTCAAAACCAAGGCCAGATCACTTCGATCTCGTGCCAGACCTGTACCCAAAACCTCATCAGTGTTGGCAGTGCAACCACTGAGAGCCAACATAACCCAAGACACTACTATATTTGATACAGTTGATACTCCTACAATTTTCGAACCAAACCTAGCCACATTAAAGCCCTTAGAAACCACCACCCAAATTCCTTCTACCTCAACAGAAAATTTTGAACCTAACAACCCATCTATTTCAGACAACACTCCTGTTGCCACTGCAACAACTAAGACAGGGACCCTACCTGCTCAGACCCCGTCTGAAACTAGATTTGAATCCCTTGTTTATTATCCGATGTGCTTAAGGGAGAAGAGAATTCGTGCTAAGGTGAGCAACAATTTGATAAAGAGGCTCTCGTCTATTGAGATAGACACTTCAACAGAGCAGTTTGAGAAACTTCTTAGGATTTGCACATGGGTTGCATTGAAGAAGTCTTCAACAAATGATCTTTTTGAAGTCATCTTAGGGATGGGAGGAATCTCCAATTTCGTGGATTGGGAGATGGAACAAAAAGAGAACAGTGGAGTTCAAGACCATTCAGAGTTAACTCCTGCTCATGCCCTAACCACTCTTGTGAAGAGAATGCTCAATATTCCTGATGCGGTGTTATGTTCAGAATTCCAGAGTGATGTTGGTATCCAGACTGATCTACTAGAAGAAGAGTTGACAGCAGAGTTAGTTGATGTTGCTGTTCAGACTGATCATCTGGAAGAGACTATTGAAAGTGCTGAAGAAGAAGACAATTTGATCGAACTTGGTGAAGAAGATGATGAGTTTGTTGAAGCCATCATGTTTGATGAAGATGAGCTTGTTGAAAAAGTTCAAACAGAAGATATTGCTGAAGCTCAATCGTCTACTCAAGCATTTCCTGAAAGCTATCTAGAAGAGTTGAAGATAGACTTGAAGGATGTTGTCAAGACTGCTATAGATGAGTTCTTACACTCAAAACTGAAGGATGTGCTGGTTGAACAGAATCAGTCACTTGTTGACACCTCAAGAGAATTAATTGTTGGAGAGGTCAACAAGATGGACTCGTCTTTTAGAGAAGAAATGTATGCTGAAATTGAGAATTTCCTGAAGAAGCAAGTTGATTTCTCAGAAAAGAGATCTATTTCTTTTGCAAGATCTTTGGCTGAAGAGTCAAGCAAAATGGAGAGACTCTACAGAGTAAAGATTGAGATTGCAGATGAACAGCGTCGTGAAGCACAAGATCAGTTGATGCGTGCTAGAACTATTCTTAACGAGTTAACAGATCAGAACAGGCTGCTCAGACAAACAGCTACTCATTTCAAGGACGAATTAGTCATTAATTCAAAGAAGTTTGAGTCTACTGCTGATCGACTAGACAAGATGAGTCGTGATCAGACACATCAAAGGCAGATAGAGCTAGCTGCTGAAGCTATGAAGGACGCAGTAAAGGAAGAAATGACTCGATTTACTAGTCTTTTCACTCTTAAGGCAAGTGATGAAGCCAAAAAGGGGGAAGAGACAAGTAGAGTTGAAGGAAAGTCAAGTGCTGAACCTGAAATGAAGGAAGCTGCTACTGCTATGCAAGATCTCAAAAGGCCTAAGAGAGGCAAGTTAGTGAAGAAGGCAGATCTTGAGCAGGCTAGAGCAGATGAGTTGAAAAGATTAGAGAAAGGTAAAAATGTTGCAGTTGCGTCTACAGAAGCTGAAGTTCAAACCAGACAAGTCAAGAGGAAGCTTGTGATTGAAGATCAACAAGATGATATAACTGCTGAGATTGTGAAGAAGCAGAAGATTGATGATGATGATGAATCTAATTATGCTTGCAAGAAGAAGCTGGGTAAGCATATTCGAAGACTGCAGAAGCTGAAAGCTAATCCAGATCAAGTTGAAGATGCATTCATTGACAACCTCATTGATAATGAACATCGTGAAGATTGGTTCAAAGTCAAGTTGCAATGGGAGTTAGATCACTGGATTGTTCGTAAATTTGGTGAAGCTAATAGTTCTGAAGAACTTAATGCTATGTTTGATAAATTCATGGAAGTTCAAGATCGGAAGCTGTTGAATCTGATCATGAAGATAACTGCTGCTGTGAATTATAACATTCTAGTTCCTATTTTTCCAAAGTGGATTACTCCGATGTTAGGTTCTGGAAAAAGGATCGACTTCAACCATATTAAGAAATTTGAAGAAGACCTGCTGGATAAAGAGAAGATCGAGACTGAGGATCATATGTCAGTGATTCATAAGAGAATACTCGATGCGTTCTGTGTTCCGAATCCAGAAGGAGGTACTTTATCAGATTAGTTTTTTTTTCTCTGGTACTTAGTTTTTATTTTGATTTTGATTAAGTATGTGTAATATCTACTGATCTATTTTGGAATGAATGAAAAGATAAGTACTATTTGATGTTTAAGACAAGATAACTACTTAACTAGTCTACTATTGTGAAAAGATTCAAGTAGTTTTGGCTTCATAAAAAAGGGGGAAATTGTTGGGATATGAATCCTAGAACAAGTCCTAATTGGTGATTAAAAAGATAATGATGAAGCTTTGATAAGCCAAAAGTAGTTTGAATATTTTCTAAGTGTTGACTGATCTAGTCTAGTTATGAAGTCATCTTGAGCAGATCAGTAGAGTTCACAAGACAAGTACTGAGTTTCACAAGTAATAAGTTCACAAAGACAAGTACTTATAATATGTTGATACTTTGTATAAGTGTTAGAATTTATACTGAGCTATATTAAAAGTTTTATAGAAGCTCATGTTTTACGATTTATATTTGTATATTTGATGTATAGATTCGTAAGTTGACTAAGCTATGTTATAAAGCTTAATGTAATGTAATAGTCTTGTTAGGATTAGATGCTAGGACTAGATTAGTTCTATGTTGAAATCTACAGAAGATGTCTACTGCACAAGACAAGTAGAAGATGAAGTCTACTACTGAAGGACAAGACAAGTGCGCAAGACAACAAGACAGGTCAACAAGAAGACTGAAGTTAGGTACAAAAATGCGTATTGAAGATAAGGATTGAAGAGTTAGTTAGAAATAACTAATTAACAAACAAAGAAACGCGTGGATGGATAAGTATGGAAGTTGCAAGTTAGTTTTCAAGAAAAGTTGGTTACAACTGACAAGTTCTTGAATTCAGAAGTCTATAAATACTTCAAGGTATTCATCAATTCAAAACGACATAACAACTGCAAAATCCACATACTGAAGCATTTTGAAGAAATCACTCACAGAGTTGAAGTTCAGAAAGCAAGTCTGCAAGACATGTGAAGATCAATGAAGACTGCTACTGAATAGAGAAGTTTTACTTTTTGTTTTTATCAAGTTGCTAGATACTTGTAAATCTCTAGTTAGATCGAAGAGGCACTTGGTAGTGTTTTCGAGAAGATCTAAGTCTTATTTCTTGGGACTTAAAGCTACAAGAACACATTACTCCATTGGACGAGTTAATAAGAATTTCACAACTGGGTTTGTGAGAGTGGATGTAGACAAGTTGTCGAACCACTATAAATCTCGTGTTTGATTTACTTTACTGTTTTGTTTGTTGTTTAATTGATTAAGTATAAGATTAATTGAATTACATATCTGAATAAGACTAGTTGAGTATACATAGAACAGAGTTCTCGAAATAAGTTGAGTATAAACTAGAATTGGGCTCATTGGTATATTCTGATTTCCGCATTGTACTTTGATATATCGAAAGATTTTTGAAAAGTCTATTCACCCCCCTCTAGACATTTTCAATAGCTTACTCGTTATTAAACTCAACTTGGGACCTACATATATAACAATGCTTGTCTTAGATGAGCTCACTCACTGGGGGTAAGGCTATGGATGCTTGCTGGATTTCTTCTATGAAGGTGTTCTTGAGCTCTACTGATTGATGAACACTTAAACTCATTTTGCTCGGCCTTTGCATCACCCTTGCCTATATTGTGAGATATGAATTGAACTCATATATATAGATGGAATTATGAATGTTACTGTTGGAAAGTAACAATCAAATCTCACTATTTCGAGAATCACAATCTCTTGGCAGATACTATTGAATATTACCGTTGCCTAGTAATATTCAATGTAGCATGGACTTTCTTTTCTTGAGCTTTGTGTCTTGTCAGAATCTTGATGTCTTATGTTGTCTTCCAATAGGTCCACGTCAGCTCTGATTTGACTCTTCAATGTGGATACAAATGACATTTGACTCAACTGATAGACTTAACCGATCTTGAACATCTCTTCAAAATTATATTTCGTTGCTAATACTTTGTGATGAATTATAAATTTTTGTTGATAATTTCTTGGGATTAATATTTGCGACGAAACTAAAATATTTCATGGCTATATTAGCAACAATTTTTTTTTTAAATTTTGTTGTTAATAATCAGGACAAAAATGAAAATTATATTTAGTCGCCATTATTTTGTGATGAAATAGATTTTTTGTAGTTAATTTCTTGGAATTAATATTTGCGACAATATTAAAATATTTCATCGCTACAGTTGCAACAAATTATTTTATTTTGTTGTTAATAATAAGAATAAAAATGAAAATTATATTTCGTCGCTAATATTTTAGCGACAATATTGAAATTTTCATGACTAATTTTGTGGATTTAATATTTGCGAGAAAATTAAAATATTTCATTAATTATTTGTTTATAAAAATATTTATAAATATATAAATGTTTATAAATCAGTTTAAATGTCTATAAATTAATATTTTTAGTAAAGCAATTGTTTAAATTATGTTATAACATCAATATTTTTTAAATGATAATATTATATATATATTAAAATAAATATATGTATTATAATAATATTAAATATGTTATAGGTCAATATCTTTTTATATGATAAATCTTGAGTTGATCGAAATTGAAAATGATGAAGAGAAGGATAACGAGGGAGAATATGATGCAAATGAAGATGGACATAAAAATGAGAAGATGAAGATTAGATGTAATAGTTATTAATTTTTTTAAATTGTTAAAATAACATTGATTTTTTACAATTGGAATTGTTTTAAAAATTACAATATATATATATATATATATATTGATTTTTTGCAAATGGGTCGGGTGAATACATGGCACCCATCTCCTCCGCGGGTACGCGTATCAAAGGTCCGTTCTTCTGACATCTCTCACACTTCCTCACAAATTCTCGAGCATCTCTTATCACACTGGGCCAGTAGAAACCTGCCTTGAACACCTTCTACACAATAGTCTTGTAACCCTCATGACTAGCTGCACAACCTTCATGGATATTCCTGATTACAAATTCCGCTTCCTGCTTTGAGAGACATTTCAGGTATGGCTGAGTAAAGGATCTTTTGTATAACTGATCCCCAATGATACAGTACTTCACCCTCAAAGCCTTGGTTTCTCTGGATGCTGGAGCTGCGGGATCCTTGTTCAACTCTTCCCATATCTCCTTTCTCCAGTCGTCCCCTTCTGTTATCTCCCCCACTAAGGCTTCAGTCGCCAGCCGATACGCCACTAACAGGGTTATCTTCCCTTGCCCCTCGAACTCAATGGAACTGGCTAACTTGGACAACCCATCTGCCTTCGTGTTCTCTTCCCTCGGTATCTGTATTACTTCGAAAACATGGAACTTGATCCTCAAGTTCCTTACCTGCTCCAAATACGCAATCATCTTCTCGTCTTTAGCGAGGTATTCTCCTATTACTTGCT
>CAVLYN010000145.1:210000-212500 GCA_963675135.1 Galeopsis tetrahit
ACCCTCGGCCGCGCATCGGCCCTATTCAGGAGATAAGGTAAGGGCACGTTGCTCTTCCTGCTTGTGCACCGCAATCGACAAGCGGAGGCCGTATATATTGGCGTCCATCCCCATCGAATGCGTGAGCTCAACGTCCGAACGTGTGCCTATTTTCTCGAGAACGGGCCTTTGCACGGCCATCGAGTGGCCAAGCATCGAATTTTTTTTTTTTTTTTTTTTTTTTTAAAATCACGATGTGCCACCCTCGGCCGCGCATCGGCCCTATTCAGGAGATAAGGTAAGGGCACGTTGCTCTTCCTGCTTGTGCACCGCAATCGACAAGCGGAGGCCGTATATATTGGCGTCCATCCCCATCGAATGCGTGAGCTCAACGTCCGAACGTGTGCCTATTTTCTCGAGAACGGGCCTTTGCACGGCCATGGAGTGGCCAAGCATCGAAATTTAAAAAAAAAAAAAAAAAAAAAAATTTCGCCGGAGTGGGACCGCCCCCGCCGCGCCGGAGCGGGGGGTGGCCGACGGGTGGCCGACTACGACCGCACGGCCCCGTGGCCTACCGTGCGGAAGAGGGAAAGGAGTGCCTAGGCAGTGTGCGCGCATGTGCGCGCGCTGGGGGGGCCGGTGGCCCCTCGCGCGCGCACCCCCGCCCAGCCTGCCTAGTGAACACCCCCTCCCCTATATATGTTAAAAAAAAAAAATCCCAAGTGACAGCAGTAGACATTAAAAAGCCGAGGAGGTAATCCTTCAAAATTCCCACAAAAACACCTCCAACCCTCTCGAGCATAACAGTACCCCCCCCTAAAATCAGCCCAGGAATTCATTTCCAGCCTTGGATTTTCGATTCGGGGTCCCGGGACGTGAGTTTTGACGGGGGCAGCGTTCGTGGGGCCCATTTTTCAAAGTTGTCGAAATGCTTAACCAGGCTTGCATACCCCCCTAAATCGACAAAAAAATAACTTGTGTCGAGGCGGAATTTTAATTTGAGGCCTCGGGTGCGGAGTTTTTGACGTCGTCCCCCATACGTGGGCACCGTCCAAGCCCATGCTTGGGCACCGTTTTTTCAAAGTTGTCGGAATTCATGGCCGCCTTGCATACCCCCATAAATCGACAAAAAAATCACTTGTGTCGAGGCGGAATTTCGATTTGAGGCCTCGGGTGCGGAGTTGTTGCAGCGGTGCACCACACGTGTGCCACCGTCCTAGGCTGCCTTGGGCATGCTTGGGCACCATTTTTTCAAAGTTGTCGGAATTCATGGCCGCCTTGCATACCCCCATAAATCGACAAAAAAATCACTTGTGTCGAGGCGGAATTTCGATTTGAGGCCTCGGGTGCGGAGTTGTTGCAGCGGTGCACCCTACGTGTGCCACCGTCCTAGGCTGTCTTGGGCACCGTCCAAGCACCATTTTTCAAAGTTGTCGGAACTCATGGCCGCCTTGCATACCCCCATAAATCGACGAAAAAATCACTTGTGTCGAGGCGGAATTTCGATTTGAGGCCTCGGGTGCGGAGTTGTTGCAGCGGTGCACCACACGTGTGCCACCGTCCTAGGCTGTCTTGGGCACCGTCCAAGCACCATTTTTTCAAAGTTGTCGGAACTCATGGCCGCCTTGCATACCCCCATAAATCGACGAAAAAATCACTTGTGTCGAGGCGGAATTTCGATTTGAGGCCTCGGGTGCGGAGTTTTTGACGTCGTCCCCCATACGTGGGCACCGTCCAAGCCCACGCTTGGGCACCGTTTTTTCAAAGTTGTCGAAATGCTTAACCGGCTTGCATACCCCCCTAAATCGACGAAAAAATCACTTGTGTCGAGGCGGAATTTCGATTTGAGGCCTCGGGTGCGGAGTTTTTGACGTCGTCCCCCATACGTGGGCACCGTCCAAGCCCACGCTTGGGCACCGTTTTTTCAAAGTTTTCGAAATGCTTAACCGGCTTGCATACCCCCCTAAATCGACGAAAAAATCACTTGTGTCGAGGCGGAATTTCGATTTGAGGCCTCGGGTGCGGAGTTTTTGACGTCGTCCCCCATACGTGGGCACCGTCCAAGCCCACGCTTGGGCACCGTTTTTTCAAAGTTGTCGAAATGCTTAACCGGCTTGCATACCCCCCTAAATCGACGAAAAAATAACTTGTGTCGAGGCGGAATTTCGATTTGAGGCCTCGGGTGCGGAGTTTTTGACGTCGTCCCCCATACGTGGGCACCGTCCAAGCCCACGCTTGGGCACCGTTTTTTCAAAGTTGTCGAAATGCTTAACCGGCTTGCATACCCCCCTAAATCGACGAAAAAATCACTTGTGTCGAGGCGGAATTTCGATTTGAGGCCTCGGGTGCGGAGTTGTTGCAGCGGTGCACCACACGTGTGCCACCGTCCTAGGCTGTCTTGGGCACCGTCCAAGCACCATTTTTTCAAAGTTGTCGGAACTCATGGCCGCCTTGCATACCCCCATAAATCGACGAAAAAATCACTTGTGTCGAGGCGGAATTTCGATTTGAGGCCTCGGGT
>CAVLYN010000146.1:7500-10000 GCA_963675135.1 Galeopsis tetrahit
TTTTTAAAAAAAAAAAAAAAAAAAAAAAAAAAAATCTCGCCGGAGTGGGACCGCCCCCGCCGCGCCGGAGCGGGGGGTGGCCGACGGGTGGCCGACTACGACCGCACGGCCCCGTGGCCTACCGTGCGGAAGAGGTTCATCGAGTGCGAGCTCACTTGGGCGCGCATGTGCGGGCGCTTGGGGGGCCGCAGGCCCCTTGCGCGCGCATCCTCCGCCCATGCTGCCTAGTGAGCACCCCCTCCCCTATATATGCTTAAAAAAAAAAATCCCAGGTGACAGCACTAGATATTAAAATGGCCGAGGAGGTAGTACTATTAGATTACCTATTTATACACCCCAAATTTCAGTGAGCCTATGCACCCCCCCCTAAAATCAGCCCAGGAATCCATTTCCATCGTTAAATTTAGCATCCGAGGTCCCGGGACGGGAGTTTTGACGGGGGCAGCGTTCGTGGGGCCCGTTTTTCGAAGTTGTCGGAATTCATCGAAAGCTTGCATACCCCCCTAAATCGACAAAATAATCACTTGTGTCGAGGCGGAATTTCGATTTGAGGCCACGGGTGCGGAGTTTTCGACGTCGTGCACCACACGGGGGGCCGCCGGCCCCCCCTAGGCTGCTGTCTTGGGCAGCCTCGTGCACCATTTTTTCAAAGTTGTCGGAATTCTCTCAATTCTTGCATACCCCCCTAAATCGACAAAAAAATCACTTGTGTCGAGGCGGAATTTCGATTTGAGGCCTCGGGTGCGGAGTTGTTGCAGCGGTGCACCACAATTGTGCCATCGGCCTAGGCTGTCTTGGGCAGCCTTGGGCACCGTTTTTTCAAAGTTGTCGGAATTCCCTCAATTCTCGCATACCCCCCTAAATCGACAAAAAAATCACTTGTGTCGAGGCGGAATTTCGATTTGAGGCCTCGGGTGCGGAGTTGTTGCAGCGGTGCACCACAATTGTGCCTTCGGCCTAGGCTGTCTTGGGCAGCCTTGGGCACCATTTTTTCAAAGTTGTCGGAATTCTCTCAATTCTCGCATACCCCCCTAAATCGACAAAAAAATCACTTGTGTCGAGGCGGAATTTCGATTTGAGGCCTCGGGTGCGGAGTTGTTGCAGCGGTGCACCACAATTGTGCCATCGGCCTAGGCTGTCTTGGGCAGCCTTGGGCACCGTTTTTTCAAAGTTGTCGGAATTCCCTCAATTCTTGCATACCCCCCTAAATCGACAAAAAAATCACTTGTGTCGAGGCGGAATTTCGATTTGAGGCCTCGGGTGCGGAGTTGTTGCAGCGGTGCACCACAATTGTGCCTTCGGCCTAGGCTGTCTTGGGCAGCCTTGGGCACCGTTTTTTCAAAGTTGTCGGAATTCCCTCAATTCTCGCATACCCCCCTAAATCGACAAAAAAATCACTTGTGTCGAGGCGGAATTTCGATTTGAGGCCTCGGGTGCGGAGTTGTTGCAGCGGTGCACCACAATTGTGCCTTCGGCCTAGGCTGTCTTGGGCAGCCTTGGGCACCGTTTTTTCAAAGTTGTCGGAATTCCCTCAATTCTCGCATACCCCCCTAAATCGACAAAAAAATCACTTGTGTCGAGGCGGAATTTCGATTTGAGGCCTCGGGTGCGGAGTTGTTGCAGCGGTGCACCACAATTGTGCCTTCGGCCTAGGCTGTCTTGGGCAGCCTTGGGCACCGTTTTTTCAAAGTTGTCGGAATTCCCTCAATTCTCGCATACCCCCCTAAATCGACAAAAAAATCACTTGTGTCGAGGCGGAATTTCGATTTGAGGCCTCGGGTGCGGAGTTGTTGCAGCGGTGCACCACAATTGTGCCTTCGGCCTAGGCTGTCTTGGGCAGCCTTGGGCACCGTTTTTTCAAAGTTGTCGGAATTCCCTCAATTCTCGCATACCCCCCTAAATCGACAAAAAAATCACTTGTGTCGAGGCGGAATTTCGATTTGAGGCCTCGGGTGCGGAGTTGTTGCAGCGGTGCACCACAATTGTGCCTTCGGCCTAGGCTGTCTTGGGCAGCCTTGGGCACCGTTTTTTCAAAGTTGTCGGAATTCCCTCAATTCTCGCATACCCCCCTAAATCGACAAAAAAATCACTTGTGTCGAGGCGGAATTTCGATTTGAGGCCTCGGGTGCGGAGTTGTTGCAGCGGTGCACCACAATTGTGCCTTCGGCCTAGGCTGTCTTGGGCAGCCTTGGGCACCATTTTTTCAAAGTTGTCGGAATTCTCTCAATTCTCGCATACCCCCCTAAATCGACAAAAAAATCACTTGTGTCGAGGCGGAATTTCGATTTGAGGCCTCGGGTGCGGAGTTGTTGCAGCGGTGCACCACAATTGTGCCATCGGCCTAGGCTGTCTTGGGCAGCCTTGGGCACCGTTTTTTCAAAGTTGTCGGAATTCCCTCAATTCTTGCATACCCCCCTAAATCGACAAAAAAATCACTTGTGTCGAGGCGGAATTTCGATTTGAGGCCTCGGGTGCGGAGTTGTTGCAGCGGTGCACCACA
>CAVLYN010000146.1:20000-22500 GCA_963675135.1 Galeopsis tetrahit
GCCGCAGGCCCCTTGCGCGCGCATCCTCCGCCCATGCTGCCTAGTGAGCACCCCCTCCCCTATATATGCTTAAAAAAAAAAATCCCAGGTGACAGCACTAGATATTAAAATGGCCGAGGAGGTAGTACTATTAGATTACCTATTTATACACCCCAAATTTCAGTGAGCCTATGCACCCCCCCCTAAAATCAGCCCAGGAATCCATTTCCATCGTTAAATTTAGCATCCGAGGTCCCGGGACGGGAGTTTTGACGGGGGCAGCGTTCGTGGGGCCCGTTTTTCGAAGTTGTCGGAATTCATCGAAAGCTTGCATACCCCCCTAAATCGACAAAATAATCACTTGTGTCGAGGCGGAATTTCGATTTGAGGCCACGGGTGCGGAGTTTTCGACGTCGTGCACCACACGGGGGGCCGCCGGCCCCCCCTAGGCTGCTGTCTTGGGCAGCCTCGTGCACCATTTTTTCAAAGTTGTCGGAATTCTCTCAATTCTTGCATACCCCCCTAAATCGACAAAAAAATCACTTGTGTCGAGGCGGAATTTCGATTTGAGGCCTCGGGTGCGGAGTTGTTGCAGCGGTGCACCACAATTGTGCCATCGGCCTAGGCTGTCTTGGGCAGCCTTGGGCACCGTTTTTTCAAAGTTGTCGGAATTCCCTCAATTCTCGCATACCCCCCTAAATCGACAAAAAAATCACTTGTGTCGAGGCGGAATTTCGATTTGAGGCCTCGGGTGCGGAGTTGTTGCAGCGGTGCACCACAATTGTGCCTTCGGCCTAGGCTGTCTTGGGCAGCCTTGGGCACCATTTTTTCAAAGTTGTCGGAATTCTCTCAATTCTCGCATACCCCCCTAAATCGACAAAAAAATCACTTGTGTCGAGGCGGAATTTCGATTTGAGGCCTCGGGTGCGGAGTTGTTGCAGCGGTGCACCACAATTGTGCCATCGGCCTAGGCTGTCTTGGGCAGCCTTGGGCACCGTTTTTTCAAAGTTGTCGGAATTCCCTCAATTCTTGCATACCCCCCTAAATCGACAAAAAAATCACTTGTGTCGAGGCGGAATTTCGATTTGAGGCCTCGGGTGCGGAGTTGTTGCAGCGGTGCACCACAATTGTGCCTTCGGCCTAGGCTGTCTTGGGCAGCCTTGGGCACCGTTTTTTCAAAGTTGTCGGAATTCCCTCAATTCTCGCATACCCCCCTAAATCGACAAAAAAATCACTTGTGTCGAGGCGGAATTTCGATTTGAGGCCTCGGGTGCGGAGTTGTTGCAGCGGTGCACCACAATTGTGCCTTCGGCCTAGGCTGTCTTGGGCAGCCTTGGGCACCGTTTTTTCAAAGTTGTCGGAATTCCCTCAATTCTCGCATACCCCCCTAAATCGACAAAAAAATCACTTGTGTCGAGGCGGAATTTCGATTTGAGGCCTCGGGTGCGGAGTTGTTGCAGCGGTGCACCACAATTGTGCCTTCGGCCTAGGCTGTCTTGGGCAGCCTTGGGCACCGTTTTTTCAAAGTTGTCGGAATTCCCTCAATTCTCGCATACCCCCCTAAATCGACAAAAAAATCACTTGTGTCGAGGCGGAATTTCGATTTGAGGCCTCGGGTGCGGAGTTGTTGCAGCGGTGCACCACAATTGTGCCTTCGGCCTAGGCTGTCTTGGGCAGCCTTGGGCACCGTTTTTTCAAAGTTGTCGGAATTCCCTCAATTCTCGCATACCCCCCTAAATCGACAAAAAAATCACTTGTGTCGAGGCGGAATTTCGATTTGAGGCCTCGGGTGCGGAGTTGTTGCAGCGGTGCACCACAATTGTGCCTTCGGCCTAGGCTGTCTTGGGCAGCCTTGGGCACCGTTTTTTCAAAGTTGTCGGAATTCCCTCAATTCTCGCATACCCCCCTAAATCGACAAAAAAATCACTTGTGTCGAGGCGGAATTTCGATTTGAGGCCTCGGGTGCGGAGTTGTTGCAGCGGTGCACCACAATTGTGCCTTCGGCCTAGGCTGTCTTGGGCAGCCTTGGGCACCATTTTTTCAAAGTTGTCGGAATTCTCTCAATTCTCGCATACCCCCCTAAATCGACAAAAAAATCACTTGTGTCGAGGCGGAATTTCGATTTGAGGCCTCGGGTGCGGAGTTGTTGCAGCGGTGCACCACAATTGTGCCATCGGCCTAGGCTGTCTTGGGCAGCCTTGGGCACCGTTTTTTCAAAGTTGTCGGAATTCCCTCAATTCTTGCATACCCCCCTAAATCGACAAAAAAATCACTTGTGTCGAGGCGGAATTTCGATTTGAGGCCTCGGGTGCGGAGTTGTTGCAGCGGTGCACCACAATTGTGCCTTCGGCCTAGGCTGTCTTGGGCAGCCTTGGGCACCGTTTTTTCAAAGTTGTCGGAATTCCCTCAATTCTCGCATACCCCCCTAAATCGACAAAAAAATCACTTGTGTCGAGGCGGAATTTCGATTTGAGGCCTCGGGTGCGGAGTTGTTGCAGCGGTGCACCACAATTGTGCCTTC
>CAVLYN010000146.1:32500-35000 GCA_963675135.1 Galeopsis tetrahit
AGGAATCCATTTCCATCGTTAAATTTAGCATCCGAGGTCCCGGGACGGGAGTTTTGACGGGGGCAGCGTTCGTGGGGCCCGTTTTTCGAAGTTGTCGGAATTCATCGAAAGCTTGCATACCCCCCTAAATCGACAAAATAATCACTTGTGTCGAGGCGGAATTTCGATTTGAGGCCACGGGTGCGGAGTTTTCGACGTCGTGCACCACACGGGGGGCCGCCGGCCCCCCCTAGGCTGCTGTCTTGGGCAGCCTCGTGCACCATTTTTTCAAAGTTGTCGGAATTCTCTCAATTCTTGCATACCCCCCTAAATCGACAAAAAAATCACTTGTGTCGAGGCGGAATTTCGATTTGAGGCCTCGGGTGCGGAGTTGTTGCAGCGGTGCACCACAATTGTGCCATCGGCCTAGGCTGTCTTGGGCAGCCTTGGGCACCGTTTTTTCAAAGTTGTCGGAATTCCCTCAATTCTCGCATACCCCCCTAAATCGACAAAAAAATCACTTGTGTCGAGGCGGAATTTCGATTTGAGGCCTCGGGTGCGGAGTTGTTGCAGCGGTGCACCACAATTGTGCCTTCGGCCTAGGCTGTCTTGGGCAGCCTTGGGCACCATTTTTTCAAAGTTGTCGGAATTCTCTCAATTCTCGCATACCCCCCTAAATCGACAAAAAAATCACTTGTGTCGAGGCGGAATTTCGATTTGAGGCCTCGGGTGCGGAGTTGTTGCAGCGGTGCACCACAATTGTGCCATCGGCCTAGGCTGTCTTGGGCAGCCTTGGGCACCGTTTTTTCAAAGTTGTCGGAATTCCCTCAATTCTTGCATACCCCCCTAAATCGACAAAAAAATCACTTGTGTCGAGGCGGAATTTCGATTTGAGGCCTCGGGTGCGGAGTTGTTGCAGCGGTGCACCACAATTGTGCCTTCGGCCTAGGCTGTCTTGGGCAGCCTTGGGCACCGTTTTTTCAAAGTTGTCGGAATTCCCTCAATTCTCGCATACCCCCCTAAATCGACAAAAAAATCACTTGTGTCGAGGCGGAATTTCGATTTGAGGCCTCGGGTGCGGAGTTGTTGCAGCGGTGCACCACAATTGTGCCTTCGGCCTAGGCTGTCTTGGGCAGCCTTGGGCACCGTTTTTTCAAAGTTGTCGGAATTCCCTCAATTCTCGCATACCCCCCTAAATCGACAAAAAAATCACTTGTGTCGAGGCGGAATTTCGATTTGAGGCCTCGGGTGCGGAGTTGTTGCAGCGGTGCACCACAATTGTGCCATCGGCCTAGGCTGTCTTGGGCAGCCTTGGGCACCGTTTTTTCAAAGTTGTCGGAATTCCCTCAATTCTTGCATACCCCCCTAAATCGACAAAAAAATCACTTGTGTCGAGGCGGAATTTCGATTTGAGGCCTCGGGTGCGGAGTTGTTGCAGCGGTGCACCACAATTGTGCCTTCGGCCTAGGCTGTCTTGGGCAGCCTTGGGCACCGTTTTTTCAAAGTTGTCGGAATTCCCTCAATTCTCGCATACCCCCCTAAATCGACAAAAAAATCACTTGTGTCGAGGCGGAATTTCGATTTGAGGCCTCGGGTGCGGAGTTGTTGCAGCGGTGCACCACAATTGTGCCTTCGGCCTAGGCTGTCTTGGGCAGCCTTGGGCACCGTTTTTTCAAAGTTGTCGGAATTCCCTCAATTCTCGCATACCCCCCTAAATCGACAAAAAAATCACTTGTGTCGAGGCGGAATTTCGATTTGAGGCCTCGGGTGCGGAGTTGTTGCAGCGGTGCACCACAATTGTGCCTTCGGCCTAGGCTGTCTTGGGCAGCCTTGGGCACCGTTTTTTCAAAGTTGTCGGAATTCCCTCAATTCTCGCATACCCCCCTAAATCGACAAAAAAATCACTTGTGTCGAGGCGGAATTTCGATTTGAGGCCTCGGGTGCGGAGTTGTTGCAGCGGTGCACCACAATTGTGCCTTCGGCCTAGGCTGTCTTGGGCAGCCTTGGGCACCGTTTTTTCAAAGTTGTCGGAATTCCCTCAATTCTCGCATACCCCCCTAAATCGACAAAAAAATCACTTGTGTCGAGGCGGAATTTCGATTTGAGGCCTCGGGTGCGGAGTTGTTGCAGCGGTGCACCACAATTGTGCCTTCGGCCTAGGCTGTCTTGGGCAGCCTTGGGCACCGTTTTTTCAAAGTTGTCGGAATTCCCTCAATTCTCGCATACCCCCCTAAATCGACAAAAAAATCACTTGTGTCGAGGCGGAATTTCGATTTGAGGCCTCGGGTGCGGAGTTGTTGCAGCGGTGCACCACAATTGTGCCTTCGGCCTAGGCTGTCTTGGGCAGCCTTGGGCACCGTTTTTTCAAAGTTGTCGGAATTCCCTCAATTCTCGCATACCCCCCTAAATCGACAAAAAAATCACTTGTGTCGAGGCGGAATTTCGATTTGAGGCCTCGGGTGCGGAGTTGTTGCAGCGGTGCACCACAATTGTGCCTTCGGCCTAGGCTGTCTTGGGCAGC
>CAVLYN010000146.1:55000-57500 GCA_963675135.1 Galeopsis tetrahit
GCATCGGCCCTATTCGGGAGATAAGGTAAGGGCACGTTGCTCTTCCTGCTTGAGCACCGCAATCGACAAGCGGAGGCCGTATATATTGGCGTCCATCCCCATCGAATGCGTGAGCTCAACGTCCGAACGTGTGCCTATTTTCTCGAGAAAGGGCCTTTGCACAGCCATCGAGTGGCCAAGCATCGAATTTTTTTTTTTTTAAAAAAAAAAAAAAAAAAAAAAAAAAAAATCTCGCCGGAGTGGGACCGCCCCCGCCGCGCCGGAGCGGGGGGTGGCCGACGGGTGGCCGACTACGACCGCACGGCCCCGTGGCCTACCGTGCGGAAGAGGTTCATCGAGTGCGAGCTCACTTGGGCGCGCATGTGCGGGCGCTTGGGGGGCCGCAGGCCCCTTGCGCGCGCATCCTCCGCCCATGCTGCCTAGTGAGCACACCCTCCCCTATATATGCTTAAAAAAAAAAATCCCAGGTGACAGCACTAGATATTAAAATGGCCGAGGAGGTAGTACTATTAGATTACCTATTTATACACCCCAAATTTCAGTGAGCCTATGCACCCCCCCCTAAAATCAGCCCAGGAATCCATTTCCATCGTTAAATTTAGCATCCGAGGTCCCGGGACGGGAGTTTTGACGGGGGCAGCGTTCGTGGGGCCCGTTTTTCGAAGTTGTCGGAATTCATCGAAAGCTTGCATACCCCCCTAAATCGACAAAATAATCACTTGTGTCGAGGCGGAATTTCGATTTGAGGCCACGGGTGCGGAGTTTTCGACGTCGTGCACCACACGGGGGGCCGCCGGCCCCCCCTAGGCTGCTGTCTTGGGCAGCCTCGTGCACCATTTTTTCAAAGTTGTCGGAATTCTCTCAATTCTTGCATACCCCCCTAAATCGACAAAAAAATCACTTGTGTCGAGGCGGAATTTCGATTTGAGGCCTCGGGTGCGGAGTTGTTGCAGCGGTGCACCACAATTGTGCCATCGGCCTAGGCTGTCTTGGGCAGCCTTGGGCACCGTTTTTTCAAAGTTGTCGGAATTCCCTCAATTCTCGCATACCCCCCTAAATCGACAAAAAAATCACTTGTGTCGAGGCGGAATTTCGATTTGAGGCCTCGGGTGCGGAGTTGTTGCAGCGGTGCACCACAATTGTGCCTTCGGCCTAGGCTGTCTTGGGCAGCCTTGGGCACCATTTTTTCAAAGTTGTCGGAATTCTCTCAATTCTCGCATACCCCCCTAAATCGACAAAAAAATCACTTGTGTCGAGGCGGAATTTCGATTTGAGGCCTCGGGTGCGGAGTTGTTGCAGCGGTGCACCACAATTGTGCCATCGGCCTAGGCTGTCTTGGGCAGCCTTGGGCACCGTTTTTTCAAAGTTGTCGGAATTCCCTCAATTCTTGCATACCCCCCTAAATCGACAAAAAAATCACTTGTGTCGAGGCGGAATTTCGATTTGAGGCCTCGGGTGCGGAGTTGTTGCAGCGGTGCACCACAATTGTGCCTTCGGCCTAGGCTGTCTTGGGCAGCCTTGGGCACCGTTTTTTCAAAGTTGTCGGAATTCCCTCAATTCTCGCATACCCCCCTAAATCGACAAAAAAATCACTTGTGTCGAGGCGGAATTTCGATTTGAGGCCTCGGGTGCGGAGTTGTTGCAGCGGTGCACCACAATTGTGCCTTCGGCCTAGGCTGTCTTGGGCAGCCTTGGGCACCGTTTTTTCAAAGTTGTCGGAATTCCCTCAATTCTCGCATACCCCCCTAAATCGACAAAAAAATCACTTGTGTCGAGGCGGAATTTCGATTTGAGGCCTCGGGTGCGGAGTTGTTGCAGCGGTGCACCACAATTGTGCCTTCGGCCTAGGCTGTCTTGGGCAGCCTTGGGCACCGTTTTTTCAAAGTTGTCGGAATTCCCTCAATTCTCGCATACCCCCCTAAATCGACAAAAAAATCACTTGTGTCGAGGCGGAATTTCGATTTGAGGCCTCGGGTGCGGAGTTGTTGCAGCGGTGCACCACAATTGTGCCTTCGGCCTAGGCTGTCTTGGGCAGCCTTGGGCACCGTTTTTTCAAAGTTGTCGGAATTCCCTCAATTCTCGCATACCCCCCTAAATCGACAAAAAAATCACTTGTGTCGAGGCGGAATTTCGATTTGAGGCCTCGGGTGCGGAGTTGTTGCAGCGGTGCACCACAATTGTGCCTTCGGCCTAGGCTGTCTTGGGCAGCCTTGGGCACCGTTTTTTCAAAGTTGTCGGAATTCCCTCAATTCTCGCATACCCCCCTAAATCGACAAAAAAATCACTTGTGTCGAGGCGGAATTTCGATTTGAGGCCTCGGGTGCGGAGTTGTTGCAGCGGTGCACCACAATTGTGCCTTCGGCCTAGGCTGTCTTGGGCAGCCTTGGGCACCATTTTTTCAAAGTTGTCGGAATTCTCTCAATTCTCGCATACCCCCCTAAATCGACAAAAAAATCACTTGTGTCGAGGCGGAATTTCGATTTGAGGCCTCGGGTGCGGA
>CAVLYN010000147.1:0-164219 GCA_963675135.1 Galeopsis tetrahit
AACATCCCGGATTAGCAGTTCCTAAGCTTTCAGCAATAGTTCCCGGAGTACGGCATGTTTCGATTTTTCTATTTTTTTCGTTCATTGTTAAAACTTTACCATCAGTATCATTAACAGTGCTTACATAATAAGGAGAACCATCAACTTCTGTTGTTTTGTAATTTATAACCAAGTCTAAATAAGTGTTATTTTCATCTAAAGAAAATTTATACTTTATATTTTTGATTCCATGAACATTAGTTACATTTGCAGGTTTATCATATGAACCTGTTGCTACTGATTTCCCCATGTCATAATCGTAATAATAAGAGAAATAGTTTTCTTGTAAAGGAGTATCATAAAAATTAGAGTTTGTTGTTATTTCTGTCTCTACGGGTTTGCTAGAACAAGCACCTGTTAAAGCAATACCTATTGCCAAGGCTAAAGTACTTATTTTTTTTAATTGGGACATTATTTTACCGTTTAATTTTTCTATATTCTTCTATCATACAACAAAAAAATCATAAAGATATACTAGTTATTTGATTTTTTATATAATTAAATGCATAATTTTTAAACTAGATTTAATTTAAAATAATAAGGACACTATTTAGAAGGGTTTAAAAAATGTATGATTTCGCATTGACTCAAAAACATTATCAAGAATATATTAACTTAATAAAGCATTTTATATATCCACATATATTAAACTCTCCTAATTTTTGCCTTAAAAAATGTCTTTTACATTATGAGCATTCTGGTCCTGAAATAGAGTGTGAATATGTTGAAAATAATAAGAACGGCAAAAACAGTGTAACGTTTGGCTTTTATAAAAATAAAGCGACCGATCAATATTGGCTTCTTGATGTTAGAGATGATATTTTACCTATACTAAAAAATCTCCCAAATAATCATGATTCCTTGAAAATGTTGCTTGATGTTCATTATTTATATTTAACCCTAACGTCTTTAACGACATCATTTAAATGCAATAAATTGAATGACATTAAATATTTTCATAAAGGTATAACAAATTTAAAAGATATTACTAATTGCGAAGTCATTCCGAGATTTAGTATAGATGCGACCACAATGGAAGTTGTTAAGATAGATTATACAGGAGAGATTTTTAGCTATGTTATAGAAAACAATATAGAAGAAAAAAACTTTTCTTTTTATACATATTCTTTGGAATATGATTTTTTAACTAAAAATACAACGTTATCATTCAAACAAAAAGATTGCAAAATGACCAACGGAGTACAAACATCTGCAAAAATAATAACCGTTAAAAAAGAAGTGTTCAAAGAATCTAATGATCCAGATTACTATTTGAATTTTAGAAAAGCATTAATAGCAAATATGTTTAACAATGTTCAAAAAATATTAGATACTCCATTAGATAAAATAAATTTAAGAGACTTGGAATACCTTAGTTTGCTATCTTATTAAAAAACCCGCCGAAGCGGGTTTTATTAATTAATGAATTTATTATTATGTCCTTGTATTTTTAAAATCAATTCATTTCTTGTTTTTTCAACGTCAGTAACAGGATACATTTTATTCCAAGCATTAAATAATTTTAATTGTTGGTCTGCTATTTTTAGTCCATACTGATCTTGGAAGTAAAGATAAACTCGTGCAATCTGTCCCTTTGAAATAACATCTGGTTGAACCTTGCGACCTTGAAAATCAGTTACAAATTTACATTGTCCATATTGGTCAGGAGTTGCACCAAAATCAGAATATCTAAAATTTGAACGGTCAGCATTGACTTCACCAACAGAAGGCCACAAATTGTTCATGTCAGATTCCATTTTATTAAATTGGTCACTTGTATCTTCACAATTTTTACGTCCACCACCTGATTTCCCTTTTCCCTCATCCCAGCATTGTAATTGATGACCAAATTCCCAAGCTGGAACCACATGTTCCCATTCAATCCGTTCTGCACGGACTTCATTTTTACGAGTTTCGTAACCACAAGAAGCCAAATCAGGTACAAGTTTGTTTCCTACTTTATTAATTTTACAGCCACAATAAAACTCAGTCATCAATGATGGATTTTTACCATTGTAGATGTACTTGCTTAAAAGTTTTTTAGAAGCTGAAAATGTTGGTTGATCTTGAAAGTTACTTATATCATCTGCATAAGCAAATGACATAGAGCATACTAAACCCACAGAAACGAGAATTTTTGTAAAAATAGATTTTTTCATTTGTTTTTTATATCCTTTATTTTAAATTGATTATAACTTTATTCGCCAATAGATATTTCGCTATTATATTCTTTTACAGCAATTTCATTTACAGCACTTAACAATTTTTTAATATCGCATCCGTAAAATCCAGAACTTGAAAAAGCGTTAAGTTCTATAATCTTAGGCTCGCCATTAACAATACCGACATCACATGCATAAGCTAGGTCTGGTTGCCATTTGTTTTTTGCCATCTGCTCTGCGATTGAAAAAGCTTCTTGACTATATTCTTTTCTAATATGAAGCTCATCCTTGTCTTTATATTGCGAACCTGTAACTATTTCTCGGTTTACAATAAAGAATCTATATTCGGAACCCATTCTCTTACAAGAAGATACTAAAATCAAAGTTTCATTAGTTACAGATGTTAATTGACGTAAGCTATTAATTTCTGAATCGAATTCTTCAAAATGAATGGGTAAACCAGTAAAAGTTTTAAAACCAGAGTTAGGTCGAATAAAGATTTTTTCAGTATTAAAAATATTATAGAAAAAATCTTTTCTGTTGACTAAATCTTTAAAAGTTGTAAACACATGATTACTGTTAGCCAATAAATTGAAGTTGTCTATTTTTGACATATAGCTCAAACTTTCCAATTCTTTTTCTTGATAATAAGCTCCCGGTATAAAAGAGCGTCCTTTAGAATAATTTTTAATAAAGCCTATTGAACCGTACATAACGACACAATCGTCATCAGAAAAATGGATGTTATTAGCTTTATCCAATAATGGGATATAATCTTCAACAATATATTCAAAGCCCAAATCTTCAATGATTTTAGACATGTCATCATGATATGAAGTTTCCAACAGGTAACTATCCAAGAGCCATTTACTATTCATGTTTTTAATCCTAAAATTTAATATGTAGATTATATGCTAAAACCTAATTTATTACAAGCCTTTTAAATCCTCTTGATAGTTATATCAGTAATTGCTTTACATACACAAGGGAGAATTTCATCATCGTCACAAAAAGCCATTGGCTCTTCAACGTATTCTACTTGCCCACAAATAAGTTTTACACAACAAGCGCCACAATAACCTTCTCGACATTGATAAGGTGATTTAATATCTTTTGCTTCAAGATTATCAAGTATTGTAAGATTCGAATCTGATTCTATTTCATATTTATCAAATTTTATAATATGTTTCACATTGTTCTCCTAATACGATTTTGCTTCTTATCCTCAATATTTGGAAAATGAAAGCTTCTTAATTTTTTAACTATTTCTTCATTCGTGCCCTTTAATTCATTTAAAAACTTATAAAGCTTTGTAAATTCATTATCTTTAACTGAACTTGTATTGAATTCGCTTATTTTCATCACTAATTCAATAGGTCTAATTTGCTGAGTGTTTCTAACATCATCCACGAAAACAATATTTTCAATGGTTGTTTTCAACCTTTTTGCAATTAAGTCTAATCGTTTTACATGATAAGTTCGCTCCTCAGAGTAAGGACCAATATCTTTTTCTTCTATTGTGTCTTCACGAGTAAATAAAGGGTATTGTTCATAACCTAAGTGCTTTACTATTTTTTCTGCATAATCTTTTAGCGCTCTTGTATAAAAGAAAAGATTATATTCACTAGCGACTTTATTTAAAACTAAATTTATATTAGGGCGCTCATAAACTTCGTATTCAATAAGATCTGTCATATCATCTTTGATATAAAAGTCAGCAGAAGGATCTACATCATATTTTGACTTTAATCCTTCAACACTATGAATGAGCGTTTCATCTAAATCAAATCCGAAAAATATATTTTTACGACTCATAATTGTTCTCCTTGGACTGTATGTTACAACAAACCCTGATATAAATCAAGGCTTATTTTGGTTTCTTTTATTTCGCATAGCTTGATTTACAGATATATTAGGCTCTGATTTAAATATTTGTTCATACTGTTCGTTATCATGATTAGATTTTTTTATTTTCAAAACAGCACTTTTTACTTCATTAAATTTTTCTTTTATTGTTTTTATAATTTGCTTGAAATCATAATCTGATTTAAAATTGTAATTTATTTGATTTGCTTCACTAGATTTTATAGTTGTATATTTAATGATATTTGGAGTTGCATTTTTAAGTGCAACTTTATAGGCAGCTACTTCAATCTTATCACGCGCTACTGCTGATTTATAGTGATCAGGATGTTCTAAATTTATTCTATTTCTATACTTATAAGGTTCTTCTGGTTTTTCTCGTGACCATAATCCTCGACGTGCCACTTTAGCATTAAGTGATTCACGATTAAAAACCTCAGAGTATCTATCTCCCCATGTAAGAGATTTCCATGCCAAACCTTCTTCAAGCATTTGAAGATTCAAACATTTCCCATCCACCCAAACGAGAGCCACTTCTCTTCCTTTATGTGATGTTTGAGTGAATTCGACTTGTACATCTTTATTTAGCACTCTTTCTTGCATTAAGTATTGAACAATGCCACCATATTCTTGACCTCTTTCAGGAGCATCGATACCATATAATCGAATTCTATACTCATCACCTGTGTCTTTATGTTTTATAGCAAAAGTATCCCCATCAAAAATGAACTTTACTTCTGCATTGAATTTTCCTTTTGGTTTTTGATTTTCACTCATATTTTACATCTTCTTTTAATAAAATAATACCATTATGCTAGAAAGTGTATTTTTCTAATCTTAAAAAAGATAGAATAATTAAAAGTTAATATTAAAATAATACGATGAACACATTTTCTTCCTTAGAGAAACAAAAATTATTGATAAACCAAGACGAAGTAAAAAGAGAGAAATTAAAAATATTGTTTGATTACTATGTCGAAAAAATGAGAGTATCAATACTTGCTTTAAAAGACAGTCATTTATATTCAGAAGAATGTGAAATGCAAGAAGATCTAGTAGCAATATTAGAATCTAATACAAATGAATTCAAAATCTTTCTAGATAGCGTTGTTCTCTTTGAATCTGAATTATTGAAAAATTTCAAAACAGCAGTTACTGAACAAAAACAATAATATGTACAACTAAAAACTTGTTGATAAGTTTTATTTTTTTTGTATTTTTAAGCCTTGCATCGCAAGGCTTTTTCTTTTATACTAATATGTTGGATTAAAGAATATATTATAATTATCTAATTAAGAACACTAAAATTATGAACGGAATAATAAAAAAATGAAAAACAATACACTCTATCTTTTATCTGGAATTCAAGGTTCTGGAAAATCTACACTTATTGATAAGAATGACTTAAAACCTCTTACTATTTCCTATGATACAATAAGAGAGCTTTATGTCGGAACAAAGATTAATGATCGTGGTATTGCAGAGATATCAAATGAGCAAAATGATCGCGTTTATGCAATGGCTAATCAAATTATCCATGATCGTATGAGAACTAATGGAGGCAATATTGTTATTGATAACATGAATGTTGATAATGATTCTATATTAGGATTTAAAGCAATTGCTGATGCACATTACTATAATACTGTTGTCGTTAAGTTTCCATTAATGATGATAGAACATTATTATCAAGTTAACGAAAAAAGACCTGACTTTAAAAAGATAGATAATAGAATTTTGCAAAAATGGCATAAAATAGCAACTGATTTTAACCCTACAAACATTGAGGGAATAACTGTTATCACACCAAGTGAATTTGAAAATATCATCAATAAAAAGCCAGAAAACTTTTTGAGAGATATTTCTGAATATAAAAATGTTCACATATTTGGTGACTTACAAGGTTGTTTCAGTGTTCTTAACAAATATTTTAAAGAAAACGCAAAACTTACAAATGAAGATTTTTACATATTCCTTGGAGATTATGTTGATAGAGGCATTGAAAATGGCTTGGCATTAAAATTTGTTGAAAAGTTCATAGATAAGGATAATTTCTTTTTCGTTTATGGAAATCACGAAAGACACATTGTTAACCATGCAAATGATTGGCATACTACATCAGTAGAATTCTCTAAAAATACATTGCCACAATTATATAGATCTGGATTTACTAAAGACTCTATGGCTAAATTATGCAATAAATTAGAAGGAACTAGTTATTTCAAATATGGAGACAAGAAATTACTTGTTTCCCATGCAGGATTTACAACTGTACCTTTAAAGCCTTTTTTTGTAAACAAAGCTGATGATATGTTTGGATATGGTGGATATGGATTAGACGTTGATAAAATCTTCTCTGAGAATGCAAATAACAAAGATTGGATACAAGCTCATGGGCACAGGAATCAACATGAACTAAATTTTAATTCTTACCCTAATAGTTTCTCCTTAGAGAAAAGTGTTGAATTTGGTGGATATTTACCGATATTAAAGCTTGAAAATAACAACGGAAAGGTGATATTATCAGGTATAAATATAGGAAACGATATTTTTGACCCTAAACTTAAAGGACACAATAGTATGGAATTTACAACTCGTATAACTGATGAAAAAATTGCAGGATACGATAAAACCATTGAAGAAAATCTTACTAATTTAGATATTGTTAAATTATTAAGAGAGAATGAGCTTATCAAAGAAAAGTCCTTTGAAACAAATCCTCATATATCATCTTTTAATTTTACTAGAGATGCATTCTATGACTCTAAAAACTCATTCAGAGATGAATTGGTATCACAAGCTCGTGGAATATTTTTGAATAACGAAACAGGCGAAATAGTTGCTCGTGGATTCGAAAAATTCTTCAATATTAATGAAAGAGGAATCGAACAAGCTAAGATGGAACATTTAAAGGAACACTTTAATGTGCCAATTCAATTATTCCTGAAAGAAAATGGATATTTAGGATTAATTGGTTATGACTCTAAAAAAGATAGCTTGGTTTATACATCGAAATCAGATATTGAACTTGAATTTGCAAGAAATCTAGAAAATATAGCGAAAGAACAGTTTTCTGATTCTGAATTAGATAAATTAAAAACGTTTGCTCGTGTTCATAAAGTAAATTATATATTTGAAGTTAATGACCCAGTTAATGACCCTCATATTGTTCAGTATGATAAAGCACATGTTGTATTGCTGGCTATTGTTAAACGTGAATTTATTTATCAAGAATTAAAATATGATGATTTGAAAAAATTTGGTGAGGAATTTAAAGATCTTCCTGTTAAACAAAAAGGTCCAAGATTTCCTAGTGTAGAAGCTTTTGAAAAATTCTATAACAGTGTAACAGGTGTTGATGCAATTAAAAGTAAGCATTTTATCGAAGGATATGTTGTTGAAGATGCAAATCTTAATAGAATGAAAATAAAACTACCGTTTTATAATTTTTGGAAAGTAGGTCGTTCATTTAAAGATTACATTTCTCGTCAGATAGAAAAGATAGATGAAAAAGTAGAGAAAAGTCCTAAGACGATGAAAGATAGCTTTATGCAAGAATTAAAAAGCCAAACTTTTCAAAAAATTGATTCTCATGGGCTGCTTACAGATGGTGATAAAAAAACTATGAAAGATTTCATCACATGGTTCTTAACTATACCAAAAGAAGATCAGCAAAAAGATATTATTAATCTTAGAAATGAATTTGTTAAAAGTGACTTTGTTCTTAAACCAGAAGATAAAACTCCTGATGAAGACTTGAAAAACAAAATAACGAATAAGTTAAATAAAATAAAACCAGCATAAGCTGGTTTTTTTATTTATAATCTATTTTTAGGAGGCTCAACATGAAATATTGGTATCTCTTTACCTACTTCTTCTTTCTTGATGACTTCTTTTTTCTCTATTTTTTTGCCATTTTTATCGAATTGTTTTTTATAGTCCTCTTCTGTTTGAACATTCTCTGGTTCAATAAGAGTTACAACTAACTCAATTCTTTGATTTGCTTGATTTCCATATTTATTATCATTATGGGAAATTGGCTCTCTTGTGCCTACAGAATTAATGATTGAACTAGGCTTTACAAGTCCATGAGAAGTTATATATTGGGAAAAAGCATATGCGTATTGTTGAGAATATTTCAAAGGCAGAACAACACCAGCAGTATTATCATAATGAGACGAAATATCTATATTTTGAACATTTGGGCTATTTAATATAAAGATCAATTTATCTAAATAAGGTTTTTGCCAATCTGAAACATCAGTACCATCATTATTAAAAGTTAAACGATTTTGCATCACAATAGTAAATTGTTTAGAATTGTCATTATATACATTTGCTCCACCAACAGCTAATGAAGCTCTTGCGTAATCAACAGTGGTAGCATGCATGCTAGCAATAGGATCTGGAACGTAAACTATTTTTATTTTTTCTTCGCTTGAACATCCAGCCATACCAACAATGGTAGCAAATAAGATTGTAGGGATTATTTTATTTTTGATTAACATTAGCTTTTTATTTAGTATATTTTTTATTATACTCAATATATTCAAAAAGCTTTATATTTTATGAAATTTTAAGTAAATTAATGGAAAAGACTCATGATCATGTCTACAATTAATTTGGCAGCATCAGCAGCAAAACTTACAAATATTATATTTTCCATTTTTATTTACTCATTTACTATAATTATTTTACCATAGGAGTCTTTAGAAATGTATTTTGAATCAGATGTCTAAATTTGACAACAAATTTTTCTTGAAAAACCATACAGAATAAAATCGTAATAATTAAATATAAAGGATAAGTCCACATATTTTTATCTCCGGCAGAATCCATACAAGCTCTGAAATTAGTAAAACATAAGCTTGGCTCACCAGATAAAACTTTTTGTACTCTTGAAAATATTAAATACAATGGTACATGCATTGCAAACATTGGTAATGAGCAAGCTCCAAATCTTGTTGAGATACTTTCAAATGTTTTGTTATTTGGAAGTTTTATAAATAAAAATAGGTATATCAATGAAAGTTGAGCAGGAAGAAGTAATCCATCATGTAATAAATAATAAGGCATATTTCCTTTAATTGAAAGTTCAGGAGCAATAGATAAGAAATAACTAGCACCGTATAAAGAACCACAAATTAAAATAATTAAAATAATAATATTAGTTAAACTAAGTCCTTTATTTATTTCTTGTCTTTTATGATAAAAAGAACATAATAGTATTCCAGCTACAAATTCAGGGAGACGAATAATAGGATTGCGATGAAGTATTCCAGTTTCAGGCATGCCAAAATTAGAATACAAAATAACCAATATGACAGGAATCAAATAAATTATATTAATAATACCTATAGCTAAAAGAGGCTTTTTAATTTTATGTAATCTAGTTGCTATATATGGAAAGAGTAAATATAAAAAGAATAAAGTAGATACAGACCATGCAGGAGCATTAAAAGTCAAATAATAAGGATTCCAAGATTGTAGCATGAATATGTTCATTATAAAAGCAAGAACTAATTCTTTATCACTCATCCAATATTTTAATTGTTCATAAGGCGTATGGTCATTAACATCATAAACAACAAAGCGCATAGAAGATTCTAAATCGCCATCAGTAATATTAAAATAAGGCAATACAGATACTATAATAAGTGTAATAATTAAAGAACCAATATGTATAGGATAAAGATTAGAAAAACGCTTTACTAAAAAACTTTTCGCAGGTTCTCTCATTTCAACATTTTCAGACGTATGGTTGCGTAAATAGACATGAGCCAATAAAAATCCAGACAATACAAAAAAAGTACTTGTTGAAAAAAATCCCATCTCAGTTACTTTTCTAACCCACGTAGGAAAGGTACTGTAATGAAAAGTGTGAAATAGTACTATATAGATACCTAAGAAAAAGCGTAGCCATTCCAATGCAATGAAATGTTCTTTAGATTTTTTAATGTGTTCATTAACCAAGTGTAAATGCCTCTATTTTATGCTGATATACTCTTTTCCAATAATATATCAATTATAGAGGCGGTGTCAATTTAAGATATTTTAAATTTCTGAATGTTTTTCTTTACTGGCTCATCAGGTGTTAATACTTTCCTATCTCTATATTCATCTAACATACCTTGAAATAACTTTAGTGTGTAAGCAGCGTCATTTCCACTATTATGTAAGTTTTGACTTGGTATGTTAAATGCTTCTAGCAAACCTTTTAATGTAGGTGATTTAATTTCAGACTCTTTATCTCGAAAATGCGTTTGAAAGAATATTTGAGTATCAATTAATTCACAATTCGGTCTCTGTTCTAAATTTATACCTATTTCTTTTAATATCTTATTATCGCCACTTAATTCATGAAATAAAAAATAATCAGTATCTTTAAATATCTCATTCATTTTTTTTGCTACATCTTTTTTTAAAATATATTGAGTAGTACCAAATTTGAATTTCTTTTGTAAATCTCTATTTCCTTTGTTCTTATAGTTTTCTTCAATTAAAAAATGTAAATTTTCTATTTTTCCATTTTTATAAATAGATATTCCAAATTCAGTTGCTGCTTCGAGTCCTTTTTTGTTTGCATTAAACTCAAAATCAATACTAACTATTTTTTTAAATTCAAAATCAATATCTAAATTTCCTCGTTTTTTAAATAATTCTATTTTTCTATTTCTTTCATCTTCAAACTGTTTGAACATTAAATCATGTTGTTCTTTTTTAAGCTTTTCTTTCTCATCAACTAATTTATAATAAGTTGAATTCTTTCGATGTGCAGTAATAACTGGAATAGCATCTTGAAATGTATTAACATCGTGCCTTTGTACACCAGCTTGTTCTATTGGCATTTCTATGAGTTTTTTGATATTAGGTAAAAGCTCTTTATATTTTATATCTCGTCCAAATTTTGAAGAAGCTAATAAACAAACTTTTGCAACATCAGCTTGACTAATTAGCACAGATGGTTGTTCATCATGATTATAAAAAGTTTTGACGCCTAAATTATTGATAATGTTTTCTGCTGAAAAAAAGTCAGAATATTCTTCTCTTTTTTCTCTATTTAGAATATTACGACAAATTTGATCTTTTATTTGAACCATGCTGTATGCATACATTTTTTAAATCCTCTTACATTGATAATTTTTGTTTTCTTTTTTCTGAATCTTTAACCGACTTTGCAACATTAACAGCCTTTGTTATTTGTTCATTAAATTTATTCATTTGTTCTTTAGCTACTAACTGCACATCTTCTTGAGATTTAACAATATGTTTGGTATGTATTCTTTGATCAATATAAGAATAAGTAATTGCTGGTTTATGTTCGTCGTTATTATAAACGAAAGGCAATGAAAATTCTTTTGATGCTTTTGAACATAGTTTTAACAAGCCTTTTCTGTCTATCAAAATAGAGCTTACAGAATTTTCCGTATAAACATTAAAACCTGCTATTTTTGTAAAAATATTACTTATATCAAAATAATCATAAATTTCCTTATTTCTAGACTCTGTTGAATAAAAGTTAGTAAAAGCTTTTTGAACAGTTCTAAGATTGTATAAACGGCTGTTCTTGCCCGGTTCTTCTGGATTTGTAGCAGTATTGGGGATCTTGTTAATTATTTCTTGCTTGATAGAGGTTAGACTTTGTTCCTTAATTTTTGATAATTCTATTCCATTATTTAAACTTTCTAAATGTAATTTATGAATTTTATTAAATGCATCTAATGTATATACAGCATCATTGCCACTATTATGAAAGCTTTCGCCACTTAAATCTAAAATTGTTAATAAATTTTTAAGACTAATAGAGCTTTCATAATCATCTCCTTGTAGTATTTTTCTATAAAAATATAAAGTATCCAGAACTTCCATATCCTCTCTAATTTTGACTTTGTTGGCTTTTAATATGCCATAGTCTTCTGAATGTGAATGAAATAAAAGATATTTTGCATCTTGAACATGACTCGACAGTATTTCTATTGCTTCACTTCTTGGTATTATTTGAGTTTTTCCAAATTTGAAAAGAAATTGAGTTTCTTTTACTGTTGCGTTATCATCTATCAAATAATGATAATTAGTTGTTTTCCCGTTTTCTTGAATCGACAATCCAAACTCAGTAACACAATCAATATGTCTTTTAACTTCATGTCCCGGATTAAACTCAAAATCGATAGAGACTATTTTATGCGAAAAATCTCTATCCATATTAGACATTTTTTCATACTTCTCTTTTTTTGCAATAATAGAGTTTTGCTTTTTCTCTGCTGACCTTGCCATAAGAGGGGAATTTTTATTATGTTCTTTTAATAACTCAACTGCAAAATCATAATTTTCAATAAACTTTTTTTGAAATATACTTTCATTTGGTTCGTATGACTTTATTGCAGGGATATGTGGTTCATCCTTATATTTAAAAGGTAAATTAAATTTAGCAGATGCTAATAAACACACTTTTGAAATATCACTAGATTCTAAAAACATCTGAAAAGAATTGTTGCTAGTATAGATGTTCCTAACACCTAAATTATCAATCATATTTTTAATAGAAAAGAACTCTTTTATATCACTTCTTAATGGATGCTCTTTGTAAGTATTAGCAAAACTTAATTGGAAAATTGAACCATTATAAAGACGCATACTTCATACCTTTTGTTTTTTTATTTATATTGTCATCTTGATTAAGGGTCACAACATCATTTTTGTTTTCTTCTTTTAATTTGTGTGCTTCAACCATTTTTAAAAATAGTTGCAATGTATAAGCAGCATCATTACCACTATTGTGTAGATTTTTGCCTTCAATCTCAAAATGTGCCAAAAGTTTTTTAAGACTTACGGGTTCACTTTCGTTTAAATCTTCTTTGAAATGCTTTTTAAAGAACATTTGAGTATCTAAAAGATCCATACTTTGGAATTTTTCTACACCTAAACCATTATTCTTTAAAATTCCATAATCAGCAGAATATTCATGAAATAAAAGAAAATCAGTATCTTTTAGAAAATTTTTAAATACATTTTTAACTTCACTTAAAGGAATGATTTGACTCATACCAAAATCAAATTGAAATTGTAAATCAGGATTCGTTTTTTTAGTTACAAAAATTTCATCAACTAAAAAATGATGATATTCTATTTTACCTTTATCATAAATACTGATACCAAACTCAAAAATAGTATTAAGGTGATTTTTAAAAGTTGTGTTGGGATTGTATTCAAAATCAATAGAAGCTATGCGTTTTGATAAAAAATCTCTATCCATATTGACATGCGGTTAAATAAAGAACTTTCTCCTTCTTTTCCGCTGCTTTCTTAATATTTTGAGAAATTGCGTATGAAGATGTAATATTAAAATCTCTTAAAACATTGACGACTTCTTCAAAGTTTTTAACATTGAATTGAGTATGCTCTTCTTGATTAAATTCAACTGGTTTTAAAGAAGGCGTAGCTGTAGCCATATCCTTGTATTTAAAATCAAGACCAAATTTAGCTGACGCTAAAAGACACACTTTTGACAAATCATTTGGCTAATAAATAACGCAGGAGATTTATCATCTGTGTAGATAGAATTCACACCAAGATTATTAAACATATATTGTAAAGAAAAGAATTTTGATATTTCTTTCTTCTTTTCTTCTTCAAAATGAGTTCGTATAAAACAATCTTTTATGCGAGTTGTGTTATATAATTGCATTTGCCAATCCTTTTAAGTAATATTTTAACATTCTTGTTCACAATACAAAGAAAAACTCTATATTCAATAAAGGATATAGAGTTAATTATATTGGATTTGTTTGTTTAAATATCACAAAAATAAATTAAGCTATTTATTTAATTTTTTCAATGTATCATAAACAAAAACATTTATTCTGTTTATTAATATTTTAATGCTAATAGATTTATAATTCTAAATCATTTTTGATAGAGGTTGCAATTTGCCTTGCCAACTCTACTGGTACAGCATTTCCAACCATTTTATAACCAGTTTCTATTTTGTCATATAAGAAAATATAATCATCAGGAAAGTCTGTATTCTAGCACATTCTCTTACACTCAAGCGCCTATAAAGATGTTCCTGACCTTCAACAAATGAAAACATATCTGTTCCTATTTTAACCATCTTAGGCGCTTGCGGATGCAAAGGAGTCTGTCTTGCTGTTGCTAGAATAGTAAAACTCGTTTCATCCCAACTTCTGACTCTGTTTCGTGATAAAAACATACTACTAAAACCACCTGTCATATATTCATGATTTGGTAAATCAGGGTGAATACTGCTTTGACCATTTTAGTAGCTAACGGTTCTGGCATATTATTTAATATGTCTTTTAAAAGAACTCTATGAGACATACTTGGTCTTGTAAAAGTTTTATTTAAATCTTTCCTATAACCCACAAATATTAATCTTTCACGATCTTGTGGCACACCATAATCACTTGCTTTATATAAGTTTGCGTCCACATTATAACCAGCAGCATCAAAAGCTGTTAAAAAAGCTTCCAATTCATGTTTATGACGTTCTGATAATAAACCTGATACATTCTCTGCAACAAAGAATAATGGTTTCTTAGCCACAAGAACTCTAATATAATCCCAAAAAAGTTGTCCTCTTGGATCGGCTGTACCTTTTTTGGCTCCTGCTTCTGAAAAACTTTGGCATGGTGGTCCACCAATCATTCCGATACATTCGGAATTGTATGTTCATCTATATTTGCGATAGAGTTTTCATTTAATTCTGTTAAAGGAAAATTTAACGGTGTGTTGCCCAAATTGTTTTATCATACTCATTAGCCATAAGATATTAAATCCTGCTTTTTGAAATCCTAAATCTAATCCACCTCCACCTGAGAAGAGAGAAATAATATTTGTGTTTTTTACTTTGCTCATTAAATTTCCTGTATTGTGCATATTTTTATATATTACTAAATATAAACCATTTAAACTAATACTTCTTTCTTATATACTAAAATTTTAATTTCTCATTTTCGAAATAAACAGATGTTTCAATTTTATCTAGCTTAACTCTTTGTATCTTTCATTAGATATAATGACTATAGAATAATTTAATTCAAGCATTTCTTTAAATTTAAACCTAATTTATCTATACTTTTCTTGAAATCGAATCCAAACATATTTCGACTCCTTCTGGTTAAACAAGAATTTTCATGAGTGTTTTAAGAGTGTATTTAGAACCATCTTGTTTAAAATATTCTGAGAAGTTTTCATCTGTATTGTTTTCAATTTTTAAGATTTCATTTAAATAGATGTATGGGTGACGATCTTTCACCAATTGACATATAGCAGGATCTTTAAGTAACTCAGCTATTGCATTAATTGTTTCAGAATCGTTTTTTTCTTTTTTGACTCTTCATTCTCATAATCTTTTCGAGTGTTATAACAAAGTGGTTCTAAAGAAGGATCATAATATATTACATTTTTAACCTTGCCCTCTTTACTTCTATGCACTAGAATATTAACCTTTGGAAATAAATATTCTTTGTCGTATTTTTGTGTTCTAGTGTTTTTTGTGCATCTAAAGGTAAATCACAATAGGGTGTGTATTTGTAAAAGGTGTTGAATTTAATTGGATACTAGCAATATTTATACCACCCTTGATTTCAAAGCTTTCTAATCCACAAACGCCATCAATATGATTAGAATTACCCAAATTTCCACACCAATCAGTATTTAAATAAAATGTAATAATATCTTCCGTTCCATTTTCATTATTGGTGGGCAAATGAGTACCTTTTTTCTTTGTTGGAAGAAGTCGATTCTTAAATACGCCATCATTAAATTTTTTTGATAATATTTTTTCAGCTATGTTCATATATTCCCTTTACAAATAACCTCCATATAATTTATATTATTTTTGACAAATGTCAAATATTGAATTATTAATTTAAAATCATCTAAGGAAATCCAATCTTGTTGACTAAACAACTACTATATGTAATAATCAATTTTTATAAAATCGGAGTAAAAAATTGTCATCTATTGTTGCCACTTACGATATCAGCCAACATGACTTAACATCAATAAGAAAAGAGATTGAATGTAAAATTATTGATGGAATCAAGTCTGTTACTAAATTTTTTAATTCTGATTTTGAGATATATAATTATTGTAATCAAGAAGAACTTTTTATGATTCTTGGTATTACATTTAAATATAGGTATGAAGATAATAAAACTTATCTTGACAAATATGTAAATTACATATCAGAAATCAAAACAAAAGAGATAAAATCTGGATTTGCAATATATGATAGAATGCAAGAATCCTGTACTATAGTATTTGATACGAAACATAATATAGAAAGAGTTGATGTTGTTTGTGTTTCAGTATCTGATAAAATTCTTGTGTCCTTAATGCTAAATGAAAAACTACAATTATATTCATACGCATATATGGAGATGGGCAGTGTAGAGATTTTTAAAGATGAAAATACGTTTTTATCCTTAGCAGAAGAAATTCAATTCATAAAACTTAAAAAATTATGCAATAAGAATAGAGAAATTTATAATCTTCTTCCTGAATTATATATAGATACAGTATGTGATTATTCAAGTGAAGAGTTTAATAACAGATTAAGTTATTGCAAAATGTTCATATATTAAGGTAGTAAAATGTATTATCAATATTTCATAGGTAAACCCGTATTTTCACTATCTCTCGATTTTGAAACTGAACATTCTTTATATAAAGACATGTGTGAAGATATAAGAAAGCAATTTGCTGAATATCAAATCAGATTCATTAAACATTTTTCGACTTTAATAAACTATTCTTTATCTATAAAAGAGATTGATGAAATTCAGAAAATATTAATGAATAATATTGAGTTAAAAATCGATGTTATTAATAATAGATGGGTTATTTATCACAAAGAAAAATCTGGTTCAATAACTATTAAACAGATTGCCATCTTCAATAATTGTCCAGATAATAAATCTAGTAGAAAGAACTCTACTCTAGATTTTTGTTTTGATCTTTTAACTCCAACTGGTGTATGGTGCAGAGATGTAATCAATTCAACACTTATTAAAATGTTTTTTGACCATAATTATAAACTTGCTGAAATTTTCTATGAAGATCCTAGATATGGAAATAAAGGTTTAAATTTATCTTACACGGATGAAGAGTTTAAATTTCAACATAGATACCTTAAAAATATAGAAGAAATCAAAGTTTTATTACCAGAATTATTTGTGATTGGCGTGTATGATTTTACATCAGAAGATTTTAATGAACGATATGCGTACTATAATTTAATGAAATATTAGTCTTAACTATATTAATACAATAAAAAAACCTTCAATAACGAAGGTTTCTTGCTTATAATTCTATTAAGAAGTTGCTTTATCAACTACATCTTTTTGTTTTGGCTTTAAGATGTCCTTAATTTCTTGTGAAACTGCATCTTTATGTGCTTTCAAAACATTTTTTATTTCATCTTTCTGCTCTTTAGTTACTTTCAAATCTGCACATGTGCTGTGATATAAAGAATCTTTAATATCTTTGAATTTTTTATCGTAGTGTTCGCTGTTATGTTGGTATTTTTTGTATGCCATTACTGCTGGAACTACTGCTGCTGCTAAAACTGCTAATCTTGATAAACTCATATTTACACCATTTTTGTTGGTTATGGGGTTAATTATAACATGTAAATATAAAAAATCTATATTTTAAAGAAAAATAATTAATAAGTTATCCAAACATAGAGGTTCTAACTGTTGTTTTAGTTTCACTTTCTGAATTATTTGAAATTACAATACTGTTTCCATCTGATTCTGAATCATCAAATGCATCATCATCTTCTAAACTGCTTTCAGTGTAGTTGTATAATAATGTTGATACTGGTACATTCTTTAGATATGCAGATTCTCTAATAGAAATTGATTGATAATAATTATTAGCAAGTGCAGATAACGTGATTTCAGATGTTATACCTTTTTGAACCAGAAACTTTTGAATATCTTCTAGATCAACTTTAAAGAATTCTTTTCGCAAATTAACAAGATTAATTCTTGTATTGGAAAAATGTCTATGTAATTCAGCCTCTAAAGCAGGAGCGTTATCACTATAAATGACAGCGTGTACATCAAATTCAAAAGGAACACTTGCACTACTTAATTCTTTCACACGTTCTAATGGTTCTAATCGTCTAGTCATTCCAATTTTGTAAACTCCTTCACCAAATGATCCAATATTAGAAATTACATATACATGACCTCTTTTCGTTTGTTGAGCCATAGACAAATTTCTATCTTTTGATTTTTTAGCTTCTGACAATTCTTGTTGAAGTAACTTGATTTTATATTCCATATCATTCTTGATACTTTCGGATTCTTGAAGAGATTGAGTAAGTTTTTTTGTGTTATTTGCAGCTTGCTCTTCAAGAATTTTTTTAAGTTCATTTTGAGCAATAATAAGTTGTTCTTGAAATTTATGTTCTTCTTCCTCGGCTTTTTGTGCTGCTTTCAATGCTTTTTGTTGCTCACGTTCAATTATCTTGGATTCTCTTTCTTCCTCACGCATTTGAGCTTTTATTTCTTCTTGCTCTTCTTTTGCTCTTTCTTTTGCAAATTCGTATTTAAACTTAAAAGTTATCTCATTTTTCTTTGATTGATAATAACGACTTGATATTAAAGCACTATGGTTTTCATTGATGGAATTATTTTTATTAAGCGTTTCAAAAGTTTTTTGTAACCGCTCCATCATTTTATTAAAATTTTTAATAGTTAGGTTTAAGGATATATTTTCTACTTCACGATTAAATGCAGAAAGAATATTTTTGTTAATTGTAATTATTCGTTTATTAAAATCACTTTTCGACTCATCTTTATATTGTATTGATTTATTAATTACCCCTTTGTGTTCTGAAACTAATATTTTTTGGTGTTCTATCTCTGACTTTATAGATTGTTTATAACGTTCTCCATCCATTTGTCCAAAAATAGGCTCACTAATGCCGTATTCATAATAATCAAAAGTTTCTTGATAAAGATTTATATCTTTTTTGTATTTCTCAATCACGTTTTTTAATTCTATATTTTCAGCAGAAAGTTTTTTATATTGGTTTGTTCCATTATCAATCGCTAATTTTATCTTATTTAAAGTGGCTTGTCCTTGTTTTTTATGTTCATCTAGTTTAGATTCCTGCATTATAATTTTTTCTGTTAATAACTTTAATCCATTATAAGAAGTTACATAATTTTTATTAATGAATTCAAATTCCTTGTAAAATTCTTTTTGAGTTTCTAATTCTTTTATATGTTCTTGAATTTTTTTTTCTAAATTAGTTTTCACTAGAGCATTATCAGCTATATTTTTTTTCAAAGTTTCATAATCCTTATACTTTGTGTATTGTTTAAAACAAAAGCATCCAAGTGCTACTGTAACTGCAAGTAAAATTATTACTATAAATGTTGTCATAATGGAAATGATAGTTAATATTGAATATTATAATGTCATTATTTAATTTTATGATTTTTAAAGTGGTTTATTTTTTTTTGACAATATTTCACAAAGAAATATAATAACTAATTAAAGAGGAATAATAATGAAAAAAATATTACTACTATTATGTTTAATGCCAATGATTTCTTATGCCGAAATGGACCATTCAATGCATATGGGAGATAATAAAAAAGGTTATGAAGAAAAATACGATAATATAAATATGCAAATGCACAAAGATATGACAGTAAATTATTCAGGAAATGCTGATGTTGATTTCGTAAAAGGAATGATAGCTCATCATCAAGGAGCCGTTGATATGGCTAAAGTGCAATTAGAGTATGGAAAAGATCCAGAAATGAGAAAATTAGCTGAAAATATTATATCTTCACAGGAATTGGAAATAAAAGAAATGAAGGAATGGCTTTTCAAAAATCAGAAATAAAAAATCCTCATTAAGAAGATTTTGGTTCGGGTGGCGGGACTCGAACCCGCAACATTTGGGTGGAAGCCAAAGATGTTGCCAATTACACTACACACGCATTTTTGGAGCGGAAAACGAGACTCGAACTCGCGACATCAACCTTGGCAAGGTCGTGCTCTACCAACTGAGCTATTTCCGCATATTACAATTTTTTGGAGCGCAGTACCGGATTTGAACCGATGTGGGATTTTCGTCCAACGGATTTGCAATCCGTCGCATTCAACCAGACTCTGCCAACTGCGCATAATTTTATTTGGAGTATTTTGTGGACTCGAACCACATTTCTTTCTGGCTTGAAAGCGTATTACCAATTATACGATCAATACATTTAATGGAGCGGATAGGGAGAATCGAACTCCACTCAGTACAACTTGGAAGGCTGACGTTTCACCTTGAAATTACCCGCATAAATTGGAGGCTAATGAGGGAATCGAACCCCCGTACTCGGATTTGCAATCCGGTGCATGACCATTCTGCCAATTAGCCTTAACATGAATCTGGAGTTGAGACGCAGAATTGAACTGCATACTGACTATACCTGCGCCGCAAATATAATTCTTATTGATTCGTACCAGAAGCCTACTGGACTCTCCCAACATTTGGAGCGGAAAACGAGACTCGAACTCGCGACATCAACCTTGGCAAGGTTGCGCTCTACCAACTGAGCTATTTCCGCAAAACTTATTTAAAAGTTGTTTTGTTTCTATGTACTTATATTAACCATTTTGTTTATTGTTGTCAAGCGTTTTTTTGCATTTATTTTAAAAAATATTCAATTAAATCAATAGCTTATGAAAAATAAAGATGTAGGAATACCTACTTATTTTAAGCATAAAAAAACCTCGTTGCCGAAGCCCCAAGGTCTGTGTTATGAACTTTGAGGCTCATCGCCTCAATAAAATTTAGGCGATATAATGTCTACGACCACAGCCGCATCCACCAAAGCCTCCAACAATTTTATTTAGTACGTTCATAATTTTTATATCCTATTTTTGCCTATTATATCTTATTAAAAAAAATATATCAACTGTTTTTGCAATATAAATAAAAATAGTTATTTATATTATGATTTTAATTATTTAAGTTCAAAACAAAAGATTCATTGGAAGGAAGCAAACGCTTGTTATTTTTTAATTCTTGAACATAGGTTAAAGCATTTGCATGATTAATAAGACCAGATAGACGTATATAACTAGAAAGGTTTAATTGTATTCCATTTTCCAATGAGTCTTCAATTTTCTGAGATAAAGGTTTAACGTATTGATTGTTACCTTTTAATAAAGTTTTCTTATAGTCAATATTATCTTGACCTTTCAGTGCATCAATTAATATAAACAAAAATGCATGTTCTAGCTCAAATTCTCTAGAAGCTAAATATGCTTTATATGAACGGTCTAAATTAGGGTTTAATTTGACTTGTGATAAAATGTCTGCTCTTGAAGCTGTTGTTTTATATGTTTGAGCTAATGATAATGTTAGATTTTTTTCTCCTTTGCTTAATGATTTATTGGCTGATTTCACTTCTGAACGTAGGCTAGTATAATCTCTAAGTAAAGAATCTATTGTTTTTGTATCAAATTGAATATCAGTTGAATCTTTTAATAATTTTTTAACAGTTGATTTATTAATAATTAATTTCTTTTTATCAATGTTCATTGCTAAATAATTAATTTCTTGATTTTGAATGTTTAATAAGGATGGGTTTTTAGAATTCAATAAAAACCTTATATATTCCAAACCGTCAAAAGGTAAATAAACGCCAGCAGAAGATTTTCTGTTTAAAGGAATACTTCTAAACAATTCAATCATGTCTACAATTTCATTGCCTTTTGTTTTGTCAAAATTTAATTCTTTTATAAGATAAATAGCTGCACTCAAATCGGCTAACACTTCTTTTTGTCGTAATGATATATCAGTCAGTATTTGATAATCTTGAACATGCGCCATTTCATGAGCTAAAGTATATGTAATAATCAAGTTTCTTTTTTCTTCATCATTAAAGCTTTTTAAACTAGAACTCAATAATTCTGAAAAGCGATCAATTTGTTTATCTGAATAATTAATAATATTATGACGATAATCATTATTTGAATACAACCAACTTTTGAAATTATAGTTTTCTCGTATATAAAAAGTTTGTTTATCTAAATAATCACTTTTATAGTTATTAAATATTAAATCTTCTATTGGTTTATCATAAGATTCAAAATTTATTTTATTATAAGAAGCCTTATTTGTAACAATAATATTGGTAATTGTATTGTCGTATATATTTATATAGTATTGGACAGTATTATTATCTTTATATTTGTAGAAGTTTTCCATATTAAAGTCGAGGGCATTATTTAAATTAATACTTTTATTCTTTTTTATCTCGACAAAATAATCCTTATGATTTGAAAAATTAGTTGTAGTGTACCAATCATAACGATAAGGAGCTTCAATGATATTAGTATCATAATGCTTCTGTAAGTAATAAGGAAGTTCTAAATATATGACAGTACTGCAAAAAACAAAAACAGATGATAGAAACAGTATTTTTGTTCTTTTGTAATGACTAAACATGGACATTGATACTATTTCTCGTAAATGTGATGCGTATATAATAGCCAATTTAAAATAAATGTCAATGTACAGAAAATAGAAATAAAAAAATCTCCTAGAAAGGAGATTTGATTATTAATTTAAATTACGTAAATTTAAAACTACTGTTTTTCTTTTTTTCTGCATGCTTTTCTTGCTCTTTTTCCAAAGGTGTATTTAAAGATTTTGAAAATACTTGGTCATACAGCGCATTCATTTTGTCCGCTTTTTCAACAGTAACACCATTAGTTTTTGATGACTCATTTATGTCACGCATTAATGAACTAGTGTCAGTTCTTAAAGATGAAGTGTTTTTGCTCAAATCATTTGAAATATTACTTAATTTTCTATTTACATGTTCGCTTCCAAGATGAGAGCCGATAAATGCTGCCATAGAAGCGTATCCTAAATATACAGATGTCATTAATGGAACAGCTAAGTCAACGTTTATTGTGCCATGGTTTACATTAGCACCATATACCATAGTGGCACCAATACCAACAAGAGATGCAATTGCTCCTGCAGCAGAAGAATTTTTTACTTTTTCGAATCCCTTTTTAATTGTATTCCACATGTCAGCTTTTGAACTTTTTGCTTTTGCAATATCTAAGCGCTCGCTTAGCTTTTCCATATCTTGAAAATGTCTTTGATCAATTTTATTTTCCATTTTGTTCTCTTATATATAAAATAATAATACCAAATTTTAATACGTAATATTAATTAAATTGTGCAAGATGCTCTTTATTGAATTAATGATTCTTTTTATTTTCTCTCTTATTTCTTTCTTTTTCTCTTGGCGTTTCGAGTTTATTTGAAAAAACTTGTGTATATAATGCATCGAATGAACTGTTGTCACCATGAATATTAGAATCTATACTTTTAATAGAACGCAATTTCAAATCGTTTTCCATTAGCTCTTGAATTTTATCTCTTTGTTTGACTATATCTTGAGAGATAAAGCCTGATTTTTTAAAAGCATAATCCCCTCCAAATCCACTTAATGCAATTCCTACCAAAGAAGCGGCTGATAATGCAGTTGTTATAGTAAGGGGAAGACTAGGATCAAAAGCTATATTATTTATATCATGGGCATGATTAACAGTTGCGACTGCTGCAATAAAAGACCCAATAGCACCCACATAAGAAGAATTTTGTAAAAGATCAAAACCTTTTTTAATCGAATTCCAAGTTCCTGCTTTATTACTCTTTTTTGTTAATTCATCAATTTTTAGACTTAATTTGTCTAAGTCCGTTTTATATTCCTCTAGAAAATATATGTTATTTTCTTTTTCTTTTGGTATTTCTTTTACTATCCTTTCACTTAAATGTATTACATTGGTTACATTCGTCATCCCTTGACTGTCTTTATCTGCGAATGCATGCTTCATTTGTTTCTCAATACTTATACTATAATAGTATCAAATACAAAATAAATAAAAAAAAAAGACCTTCGAAAAGGTCTTTTAAGTATTTTTAAAATATTAGTAAAGCATTCCCAAATGCACAAGTTGTGCATATTGCTCATAATCATCTACATGCCAATGACTGATAGCCATATGATCCACATAGGGCTTAATCATTTCTTTCATTAACAGAGTGTATGGGTCTGTTCTTTCCGAAATATTCAACAGTTTATTATTTTTGTAAACATGAGCCAAATTATTGATTTCAAGTTTATATATAGCATTGGTTAATTTAATAATTGCAATGTCTGCTTTTTTATCTTCATCGTAAGTTAATTCTAATGTATAATTTGTTCCGTAAAGAATTGTAAGCATAAACTCAATTTGACTTAAAATTTGAGGTTTAGATTTCGAATATACGAACATCGGTATTTCTAATTCAGAATAGAAATCCTTATTTTTGTTAAAAACAGGAGACTTATCAAATTCATTTTCAGTTTCATTCCAAACAAAAGAAAATAATTTTTCGTATGGACTATTACTGAATTGCGTTTTTAGTGTTTTTAATGATGTTTTTGCAATAACCCAAACAACATCATCTTCTAATCTAAAATAAAGATTTTCTTTATGATTAGGATTTATCAATTTGGTAAAAGGTTCGCAAACAGATATTTCATGTTTATTTGATACTTTTTCAACTGTAAAACCATTGACTTCACTTTTTTCTGTTGAGAATTTAAATCCATCATTCAATAACTTCCCTAAAAGAAAAGGAACAGCTTTTGCACCCATATATTCTAATTTCAGTGAAGAGAAGTCAGCACTTATACCTGATTTGTACTTAGGGTTAATCTTGGCTTCTACTGCACCAGAACTAATAGTTACAGAATAAGTAGGAGTATTTTTGAATTTGAACTCTGGTGTTTCTGGTTCAATAGTGTAGCCATTGTTATTCGTAAAAAGAATATCCTTGGTAACATATAATTCAGCTTCGTTTTCAGAAATGACTTTTAAACTGACACTATCTTTATATTCTTCTGAAACATGTTGAAGAATTAGATCCTGAATTTCTACTGAAAAATTATGCGATTTACTATTTTCTTCTACTATCTTCATTTTACTTAGTTCACTCATGTAGGAATCCTTTTTAAAATATTCTTAAATAATAGACCTTAATTAAATTCTTGTCAAGCAAATATGTTAATTATTATATATTGAAGTAATAGAGTAATATGCTATATTATTTAGAATTCAAGGTGTTTGAAACCATATAAATGTTGCAATTTTATACCAAATGCCTTGGAATTTTAAACAAAATAAGCCTACTGGCTTGAAAAGCTATTCCTTGCAGTTAAAAGGTCAAATATCAAACATAATTTTGGGAACACACAAATGCCGTCTAAAAACATGAGTAAAAATTTTAAAAAAACTTTTCTGGCAATGGGAATAATCATAGCATTCTCTATTTCAGATACAACCTTTGCTGACAATCTATCATCAGATCAGCTTTTGGAACTGGATCAATTCCTTCAAGATATTGATAAAGGTAAAGTAACATCATTGCCAAGTGGTCCTACTGATAACTCTGCAACCAAAACAAGTGCAACGCCAACGAAATCAGTTTCAACGCCAACTTCCACTCCAACTCCCACTCCTGTAGTGGATAAAGACGATAGTGATCTACCTAATAACAAAATGGAAGCTGGGGCATTGCCTTCTGATAAACAGGAAGCAAAAAAAGAAGAGGAAAAGACTGATGAAAAAGTAAACAACATCATTTCAAAAACAGAAAAACAAGAAAGTAAAAAAGACACATCAGCAGATAAAGATGCAATGATGCAAGTATTAATTAATCAAGATGAAGATAATTCAAATGTTGATAAAGTAGAACCTTCTATTGCAAAGCATGATGCTACTGAAAATGATGTTAAAAACTATCTTAAAACGAAAGAAGATTTCAAGAATAAAATCGAAACTAGCACTAAATTCTCTGATTCTGATTTAGTAGAAGATATTGATTATGTAAAAGAAAAAGCAAAAATAATTGACGATGAAAGAAAGGCTAGAGAAGATGAGTTAGCTAGATTAGCTGCAATAAAATATATAGTTAAATCAGAATCAATTCCTGTCAACAACTATGTATTTTCAATGTCATTTAATAGCAACAGATTTTTTAAAGAACCAACAGATAAATCGACAGCTAATTTCAAACAATACTTGCTTACTACAAAACAAAAAGATGAAATAGCACCTGAAAGTTTACCTAAAAATGATTACATCAAAGGGTATAAAAATATAACCGATAAGGAAGTTAGTATTTCAGGAGAATCACCTAAAACATATGAAATGGGTACTAAATATATAATTCAAATATTAGATTTTGATATTGAAAATAATAGAATTAGAGTAAAAGTTGATGCTAACAATAACATTCAAATAGCTGAAACCATTTCAACTCAAAACAAGCCTGAAACACTTGAAGAAAAACATTACAAAGTTTTACAGAACCGTTCTGCATCTGAAACATTCTGGATTGCGAATAGTAAAAAAGCCTCTAAAGTTATTTCTTTAGGCGATGGGCAGGAATTAATTGTTAAAATTGATAATATAACAAAGACAAATGAAACAATTGAGTATAAAGTAATTGATCCAACAGATGGGAAAGCAGTAGCAAATGTTCCAGCAGTAGAAGTTAAAACACCTGAACAAATCAAAGCAGAAGAAGCTCAAAAAGCTAAAGAAAAGGAAGCTTCCGATAAAGCAGAAAAAGAAAAACAAGATAAGGAAAAAGGATTTTTTGGTAAGTTCTTCTAATTTTTAAAACACCTTCGGGTGTTTTTTATTTTATAAATTCTGTTTTTTGATATAATAGGTTAAAACGAGAATAATATGAAAAGAGAAGCTTTACAAAAAGCCGTTCAAGATGTATTGCAACCTTTTACTGCACATTTACACAGAAATAATCCAGTTGGTAGTTTGCATGATGCTTTAGAAGAGAAGGCAAAAGAATTTAGTTTCAAAGTGGATTTAACTTATCCTATACAACATATTAATTATGGAGAAACAAATAAAAGAGTTTTTGATATAACTAATGAAAATGATGAGAGTTTGTTGCATGTACATACAAGCACATATAGAGGAAACCAATCTGGAAGCTATGAAGTGACTGCCTATACAAGTCCTCCTGAAAAACCAGTTAAGAAGAATAAAATAAAACCATAATAATAAAGGAGCCGAAGCTCCTTTATTTATATGTTATTTTTGTATCAGTATTGATTTTAGTTTTAACTTTTTTCTTAAAGCCTTTTTGAAAATCATTTTTCTTAATTTCAATCAATCCTAGTTTTTCAAAATCTTTTTTATCTTGCGTTTTCACAATATCGAAGAAAACCTCATATTTGTATGTATTTCCTCTTTGTGTGTAAAAATTATAGGCTTTTACAACTTTCCAACCTTCTTTAAAAAGTTTTACAATTTTTTCTATAAAATCTGTTTGTTCCCTTACAAGCAATGTATTAAACAATACTTCTGAGAGATTATTTTTAGATTGTAAATCAGTTTTTATTCCGTGTAAAAGATCATCAAAAATCTGCACTTGATTTTTACTAGTTAAGAATCCTTCTTGTATTAATTTTGTGCGATGTGATTTTACTGCCAAAGAATAAGGTAGTGTTTTGCCATCCACTAATGAATTGATTAATTCCTTTTTTTGAATTTCCGTCAAAACAGACACTTTTTTATTTTCCATGACTTGCATCCTTAATAAATAGAAGTCACTATATTACTTGATAAATAGTTCAGTGTCAAGAGAGATTTCAAAGCATTATAATGTTATTTACGTTTAGAATCGACATTACAGTTAAAGGTTTCATTTAACCAGTCAATATTTAGTGTCCATTCTTTTTTAGAACGTTTTTCATAAGTATCAAAACTTTTTTGAATATATTTAATAGCTCGTTCATAGGGCATTTCATTAATTCTCATAAAATGATGCAGTGCTTTTTCTGCTTGACCATTTATGGATGCCAAACCAAAATGCTTAACTTGATGACAATCTGGACATAATGCAATAGTTCTCATTAAGGTTTGAATTTTATTTTTATCATCATACTCCCATACTTCATGGCATTCAACAGGCCATTTTGGTCCTACATCATTACATATTTCACAACAATTTCCAGCTAGCTTAGCTGTGTATCTTTTTACAATTGTCCACTCATCTGCTGATAAATGATCCCTCAAATTAGAGCACCAACAAGTTGATGGAACAAGTTCAATAGTTAATTTCAAAATGTACACCTTATTTTAATTTAAATATATAGTATCAGTTTTTAAAACAATTATTTGAAAAAATAAGCTCATAAAGGTATATTATTGTAAATCGAAAGGATTTAGAGAAAGATGAAAATAAATTCAAATATTATAAATGCAGCAATTATACTTTTTATTGAAGGCTTAGTTAGCTTATCTTATCAAATGCTTTATATAAGACAAATAGGTCCAATTGTAGGTAATAGTGTCGATGTTATTTCTTGGATAATAGGGATATTTCTGATAGCATTAGCCATTGGTTATAAAAAGGGTGGAGACTTTCAAGGTGATTTTAATTCGAAAATATTATCAAATATATTAAAAGCTGCTTTATTTGCCAGTATTGGACTATCCTATATTTTTTTTAATATTTATTTCTCCTACGTTGGAAAAATAACAGGATATTATTTAGCAATGATATTTTATTGCTTGATAATTGTAGCACCAGCCACTTATTATCTCGGGCAAACATTACCACTAATGACCAATCGAAATATTGGTAATAATGTCAGTCAAATAAGTGGTAACATACTGTTTTTGAGTACAATTGGTTCTTTTCTAGGCGCTATTATCACAACCAACATATTTCTTAAATATTTTGGCGTTTCTATAACAACAGCACTAGCGACAATTCTATTATTGTCTTTATATTTTATTGTTCCAAATACAATTAAAAGTAAAATTGGATTTGCTTCTGCAATGATTTTGATTTTTATAAATGTTTTAAATATTATTTATGAAAAAACAAATTATGTAGGAACTAATCAATATGCTAATTATCAAGTTGACAAATACAAAAAAGCAGAAAATGGAAACAATGTATTAAAAGTATTCAGATCTAATAATTCTTATAGTTCAATGCTAGTAATGAATGATTTAAAAGATTCAGATTTTAGAACTATGGGCTATATAAAAGAAATATCAGACTTTTTATTAATAAAAAGAAAGTTTGAAGGCAAAGAAATTTTAGTAATTGGCGCTGGTGGCTTTGTGCTTTCTTATGGTGTGTTGAACAATAAATTCACATTTGTGGATATAGATCCCCAAATACAAGCTATTGCAGAAGATAGCTTTTTAAATAAAAAAATAAATGGTACTTTTATTCCTAAAGATGGAAGAGCCTATGTTAATGAAAATACTATAAAATATGATGCTGTTGTTTCTGATGCCTATTCTAGTTCGAAATCAATTCCAGAATCTTTAACTACGATAGAATATTTTAGTAAACTTAAGGATACAGTAAACGATAACGGTTGGGTTATTCTTAATATAATTCAATCTCCTGATTTTTCTGATGAATATTCTCGTAATATTAAATCAACAATAGATGGTATTTTCCCGTATTGTTTTACAAAGGTGACAGATGCTGGCAGTGAAATAACAAATGTCATTTATTTCTGTAACGTCAGGAAAGAAGAACGAAAAATATATACGGATGATTTGAATAACTCAAATTCAGATTATTATAAAAATAGTAGAAAATCAGAGGTGTTAAAATAATGTTTAATTGGCTTTATAAGAAACCTATTTTATTAAAAATAGAACATAAAAAATTCAAAAGCTTAAAAATACTGCGAATGGTTAAGACATTTGATAGTTTAATTGATTCATTAAATATAATGAAAGAGTTTCCTTATTTATATGATGGCAATTGGAATATTATTAATACTTTTTCTAATGAATCACTCACAGTAGAGAATATTGTCTCTATACATAATACAAATCCTTTAAATACAGTTGTTGAATTTGAAGTTATAGAAAATAAAATACAAGAAAGTAATTTTGTTTTAAAAGAAAGGCAAAAGATATTTCTAAATGAATATTTAAAAGATTATAAAAACACTATTACAGTTGAAGAATTTGTTTCTAAAAAAAATGAAGAACATATATTAGAAATTTTAGATAGTGATAAAACAGATGAAGAATTGGAAGATGAATTTGGTGAATTAGTTAATGCTGAAACATTTTTTCAAAATAAAATAAATGAACAACAGATTACAGGTCATGCATTATTTTTATATGATGAAGAAAAAAGAGACATCAATTTATATCAATTTCATACTTTTCAAGAGTTTTATGAAAATCTAAAGAAGGTTTTAATTGTTTACCCAAAGGAATACCTTAGATACAGCGTTTCAGATGAATTGTTAACTATTGAAGAATATATAATGTTTTTAAAACTTTTTGGACCATTTTCAAATATTGAAAAATGCACAACAATAGAAGAATTAAATGAATGGATAATGAAAGGTAGATTTCTGTTGACAGTGGAAGAGGCTTTAAAAAATAATGATTCTAATAGTGTATAATTTTAATAAGATAATAAAAATACGGCAAAAATATGAATTTAACGAATGCGACCAAAGATGTATTTGATAAAGCTTTTGAGTTTAATCAATCAAATAATAATGAAGAACAAGGTTTTTTATCCAAAGGATTAGGAGTTGCAGCACAAACCGCTTGGGACACAGTAAAAACTAAAGTGGGTTCTGAGGCGCTTAATTTAGTAGGCGTAGGAAACGGTGCAGCAACATGGGGAGAATCTTTTGCAGCAGCAGGAACAGCGAATGCTTATGAAGCAATGACAGGAAATGAAATGGGGTTTATGTCTAAAATGGCATTGACACAAGGTGTCGCTTATGGATTACATAAATTTAATGATGGCGATGGCAGTATGTTGAAAAATTTAGGTATGGGCGGTTTAGCTGCTGGTGGATTAGCTGCTGGCACGTCAATGCTTTCAAATATGAATTCTGGTCAAGGTCTAACTAATGCGTTTGATCAACTATTTGAAAAAATAGGAGAATATGCAGATAAGTTTTTAGGCGAAGGAAATATTGTTAGTAAAACATTGGATAATTTAGGATTAGATAAGCATAGTGCAAAATCAGAAAACAAATTAGGGATGTCCGACTCTCAATCAAGTTTCTTTGATAAATTCGATCAAGATTCAAAACTTAAAGACTTTATAAGCGGACCTAAAGATGGTTCTGAAAACGATAAAAAAAGAGGTCTTACCAATAATTTGCCTAGTTTAACATACGGCGGTTAAAAAAATATGCACTAAAGCCCTTTTGAGAAGGGCTTTTTTGTTATCTTTTAACTAATGCACAATTAATTTAAAAGGTTCGAAAATAAATGTTTAAGAAAAATATACTGGCTTTATCATTGTCGATAGCCATGGCAAGTTCATATGCAGCAAATGCTGTTGAATTAACTCAATTGCCATTATCACCAGAGGTTCAACAAGAAATCACTAAATATAGTGCTATTATTGCTCAATTGAAGGTTCAATTGAAAGAGAAAGAAGAGTACAATATTCTTTTGCAAAGTAAACTGAATACTGCAATAGGGCTTGTAAAAACATTAGAACCTGAAAAAGTTACTCCTGAGCAAATAGCCAATTTAAATACTTTAATATTAACCCTTACTAAAACGACTCAAGAAAACGCTATTAACAATAAGGACTTAGATAGCAAAATACAAAAATTAGAACAGTTTTTAAATTTATATAAAGATAATCAACTTAAAGGCATAAAAACAGTTTCGCCTAATATAAACCCTGATAACACTCCTAATATACTTCCAGATTCAATAACTAAAGCAAATGTTCCATCAACTGGTGGCGTAAGTAATGATGTCATTGAAGCAAATAAAAAACTTGCAGAACAAAATCAAAAAATAAAAATAGAACAAGAAGCTAAAAATCCAAAAGAAACTGATGTAATAAGCAATGATGTAATAGAAGCTAATAAAGCTTTAGCCAAGAAGAACGAAGAATTGCGAATTGAACAAGATAAAAAGAATGCTGTCAAAACTCCAGAAAAAATATCATTTGAAGATTCTTCTCCTAAACAGATAGATAATATTGAAAAAACATCTGATGGTTCATCAAAAGATATAACTACTTCACCTAAAGCACATAAAGTCATAAAACCAGTTGTCCTTCCTGTTGAAGAAAAAACTTTTATGCAAACATTTGAGGAAAAAATAGAGAATACGGCTATTTGGTTCAAAGAATTGTTTGGAATAGAAGATAATATTAATAAAGATCAGCCTTCTGTTGTATCTGCTCCTAGTAAAATAGAAATGCAAATGAAAAAGGATAAGTTAGCTGCAATTGTAAAAGAAAAACAGGAAGCAAAAGATAAAGAAGAAAAAGCTCAAAAAGAATTAGAAGATAAAAACAAAGATATCATCAAAATAGATGAAACACCTGTACATTTAGAAGATAAAGTTATCAAAAAAGATAATGTGACTCCGGTAAACTTAAGTCCTGAGCTAGAGACAGAACCTAAATCATCTGAGATACTGGATAATGAAAAAAATCCAGTCCAAGAATCTTCCATAACAGGTTTAAATGTTGAAACGACTTCTGAATCGTCAGTAGAAAATACAAAATTGCCAGTTCAGGGTGAAGTATTACCAGAAGTTAAAAAAGAAGTTAGTCCAGCTTTACCAGAAAAAGAGCCAGTCTTGAATCATAATGATGAAACAGAGAAGTTTATTCGCGAAAATCAAGAAATATCTCCTGCAAAAGATATACCAATTCCAAATGCAAAAAGATGCAGAACATGGTGACATGATAATACTTAAAGCCAAAAACCTGTATCAGATCTAGAAGATAATTTTAAAAAAGAAACATACAGATTTTCCGCCCCGTTGAAACAGCCTAAACTTTATTCTGTAAAAAAGGCGATAATTTAACAAAAATAGTGAAAAATCATTTTAATACGAAAAACAGTACAAGATACAGTTGATAAAGTGCAAGAGTTAGCCTCTATCAATGGAATCGAAACAAAAGACTTAATCCATATAGGAGATGTTCTTAGAATATCGTAATCATAAATTAAATAAAAACGCCTTTCAAGGGCGTTTTTTGCTTTTCTTCTATATTCTACTTGTGCTATAATACAGCTAATTAAGATAAAAAAGGAACATTCAACATGGTCTCAAAAAATATAGCAGAATTTAGAAAAATTTTGAAAAAAGCTTTAATCCTTGAAGATAAGGAAATGGAAGTTTTTGATAAGATACCTGATGAGCATTTAGACGACATTTTTGTACACAATTTTCAAGGTGTTTTAGCATTGGCTGAAAGATTGATGCTCAATAGATACGATGAGTCTGATCGTATTGATGGAGAAAAACTTGAAAAAGAAACCCAAAAAATTGCCAACTTGAAAAAAGCTGGAAGTATGATGACTAATGCACTAAAAGAAAACCGTAATGTTTTATTTATTACTGACAACGATAGTGATGGTTCATTGGCTCAAGCGGTATTAATAGAATACTTGAAAACTTTACCTAAAGATAAAAGAGATCTTATTCATATTGAATATGCTCAACCTATTGGTAAATCTCGTGGTTTCAACGTTGATTTGGTTGACCTTGCAGTAAACAGCAAAGGATGGAAAGATACCGAAGATTTCTTGATAATTACTGCCGATAACGGTATAAACTCAGTTACTGAGCAAAAAGCTATTCAGAAAAAAATATAAAAATTCTCAACTTATAGTTACTGACCACCACTTGCCAGAACCAGATGAAGTTATTCAAGAGAATGAAAAAAACTATTATTTCAACCCTAAATACCAAAACAACTGAATTCTATGAAAAATTTAACATTTCAGGTGCAAGTACATTAGGTGTTCTATTAAAAGAAGTTATTACAATCTACAACAGAGTTGAATCTTGATCCTGAGAAAGATTATAAAACTGAAATTAATAACATTACTGAAATTTCAAAATGGGCTAACTTCTTGGACTATGTAAATACTCACATCAGTGATAAACCTGTTCGTCCTTATATTATTGAAAAAGCATTAAGTATTGCTCCATTAATGAACGTAAACAACTCATTAAACAATATTATTACAAAACCTGTTCCAGATAAAACTTTTGAAGCAATTAAAGCCAATATTCCAGATTTAGACGATGATAAATTCCGTGCTGAAATTGAAAATATACAATTGCTAAACATTACTGCAAAAAAACTTCTTAAAATTTATGCTGATAACAGTGATCCTGAAATTGTAAATAATTTTACAAAAAGAGACTTCTACAGACTTTACACTAATGAAATTGGTGGTTCTACTGGTGAAGAATTATTTAAAGATGATGCTGGTAGAAGAGAAGCTTTAAACCTTAATGCTGCTGGTTGGATTAAACAATGGCGTGATGATGTCAAGGTTTATGGAAAAGACTTGGTAACAGCTAGAAAAGCAGATGTATTATCAGAAGGTTATAAAATTGTAGAAGATGCTTTGAAAGATGACCGTTTCTTTATTACATTTGAAAATATGGATGTATTTAAAGACGCCTTCAAAAAGTTCAATAAAGCTAAAACAACTGAAGATAAAGCATATAAAGTAGAAGAATTTTCTTTCTTATCAACAGAAGATAAAAGAAAAGTATTTGAAGCTTTAAAAATTAAAGATTTAGGTGAAGTGCTTGCTCATTATAAAAATGAACAATACCTTGAACATAAAAATAATTATGAGCAGAAAGCTAGTGAAAACATAAATCCTAATTATGTTGAACAAATGCGTCCAATTATTTTCAACTTATCCGCAATTGATAACAAAAATGATTTCTTAAACAAAATTAACGAATCAATGATTAATGTATACAAACAATTGCAAAAATCTGAAAAAGCATTGCAAGTTGAATTGAGAAAAGGAAAAATTCTTGCAAGTGAAAAATTAGAATTCAGTACAATTCGTTATCCAATTGATAAAGAAATTACTAAATCTTTTAACCGTAAATTTTTGGGTAAAGCCTACAATGAAGAAAACAATGGTTTCTTGTTGACTCTTGACCATTTAGGGAAAAATAAGGTTTCTGGTTCTTTCCGTTCAATTTATAGCATTAATGATATTTTCGAAGGTAAAGAAGAATTTGAAAATCTTTTAAATATTAAATTAACAAAAGCGGGTCATGCTACTGCTGCTGGTTTCTTTATTACTTCTCCTGATGTGATTACACCTCAAACAATTTCAGAAGTAAATAAATTTATCAACTCTAGAATAGCAGATATTAGAAAAAACGACTTATCTGTTGGTCAGGATTATCTATTAACTGATTTTGCTGCAATTCCTGTGATTGATAAAATAAACAAAGCAGTAAAAGGTAACTTATCAAATCTTAAAAGTATAACTCCTGTTATAAAACTTAATGCATCAACATATTTAACTAATACTAAAAATGCTGAGCAAAAAAGCTTGCAAGGTTTAATTAAAGATAAACAATATGGATATCTTTCTGTTAATTTAAATTTCCATGGAGATTCAATAATAATTCCTACTGAATTAGTTAGACAAATGGAAAGAAATAATTTCAAAGATTATTTAAAAATATCTTACCTTGATACTGGCGTATTTATGGGTACTCATGTTGTTGAGGCTGATAAAGTAAGAAAAACTATTGACTTAAGGGCAGGTCGTACAGATCAATTAGAAATTTCTAAATATTATGAAGAAAATTTCAAAGGCGATCACGTTATTGAGTTAACTCGCAAACAATTAACTGATATACCTTATTTCAAAAACAATACTTATGGTGAAAAAGAATTTAAACGTTTTGAGAATGCCGTAATTGCAATTCTTGATAAAACAAAAAATGATGTTTTTTCTGTAATAGATACCGAAGGTGTTGGTTTAGGTAAAGCACCAAAATGCGTAAACTTCGGTGCAACAGATTTCTATATAGATGAAAAGACAGGTTCTACTGTTGATAAAGATGTGTTTTATAACAATGCATTCCAGAATATTCGTGGTCGTCGTTATCTATTAAACGATGAACAAAGTAAAGAATTAGTGAAGATTGAAAGAGAGCAGTATGAAGATTTACCGTTCGAAGATAAAAAGAACGTATTAATACGTGCTGTCTTTAGTGATAAGAAAACCTCATTTGAATATTTTGTGCATAATCCAAAGGACGAATCAACATTAAACAAATTTGATGAAGTTGATAACTTTAGTATTGTTGGAGATAAAGTAATTTATAACAGACAAGTTAAAGCTACATTCTTGGCATGGCTAATTAAAGATACTGACTTTAAATTGGCTCCTGAAATGATTAATCTTACTGGTTTAGACAACACTATGATTAATAAATATGGAGAAAAAACAGAGGTTGTAGACCAGTTTTTAGTAGACCATTACAAAGATAAAAAAGCTATCGTTCAAGCTCACAACTTGCCTTATGACAAGGGTGTATTATCTGCTAACATGCCTCTTTATAATGCGTATGTTGAAAGTCAAACTCAGTCTGACTCAGCATTATCATCTAGAAGATTTAAATTAGCCTATGACGAAACTCCTGTAACATCGTTTGATAACGTGCAAGGATTGGCTGCAACATTGTATTTCTATGATAGTCCACATTGCGATTATTCACTAAGTAATTTCTTGGATAAAAAAGAAAATGGTGTATATCCTGATAGAACAGGTAAAATATTGCTTAAAATAAGTGGTAATGCTGATAATAAAAAATTATCTTTGATTGACAAATCAAACAATAACGAATTCTTATTAACTGACCCTTACCATGAAATTGTTGCGAATCGTACAAGCGGATCATTGCCAAACACAGCAATTAAATATTCTGTGCAAAAGTTATCACTTGCTGAAACTATTCGCTCAATAGTATTGTCAGACGAAGAATTCAATATTAAAAACGTTGATGTACCAGTTGAATTGAAAAATTATTCTAGTGAATTAAAGTTCTTCCAAGATGAATATCATTTCGATAGCAGTCTAAAAACAAACATTTACAACTTCCTAAAAACAGTTGGATTTGATTCGACATTAGATGCAAAAGATCTTGAAGAATTTGGTAAGAGCTTCTTAGAAGCAAATAAAAGTATTCAAGCTAAATTCAATGAAGGTTGGATTTATGAAAAAGTTCTTTTACTTAAAGAACCAAGTAACAGAAGAGAAGTAACAAATGACTTGGTTGAACAAGTAGCATATCAAACAGACTTGCCAGAAGCTAAAATCAGACAAGTGTTTGAAGATACTTTAAACTATAAAGAGCTTTTTGGTATTTCTCATGCATTAGTGCATGAACAACATAACAACATAAAGTTTGAAGGCGATAAATTAGCAGATACTATGTATGAATCAATATTAAGTGTTAAACGCTTATTTGATAGAACTTATAATTCTTATTCTTTTGATATAACAGAAGGATTGCATTTATTCTTACAAACGAATGTTAAAGAAGCTGAAATGCAATTTAATTTACGTGAAATAAAAGACCAAGACTTAGCTCTTGACTCTTTCAGTGTAAGACAAATGTTGACTTTTGGAAGAAAGAATAAAACTGATGCTATTAAGAGCATAAAAGACCATTTTAAAGATATAACTGTAAAACCAGTTAAATTTAAGTTGGGAGGCGATATTTTACCACCAGATACAGCGGTTTATGCACAACCAAAAAGAAATATGGATCAAAAAGAAATACAAGCTTTCGCTGATAAATTTGCTTTCATAATTGCAAATGAGCAATTAAAGGTATCAGCTAATAACAATGACAATTTGTCTGAATTAGAAGTCGAAAATTTCCTTAAAATTTTAGAGTCTAACACACCTAAAATTTTAAAAATGAAAGAAGATATACTAGAGCATTTTGATAACGTTGTTTTTAGCAGAAAAGATTCCGAGTTGAAAAAAATAGCTGAAATCTTAGAAGATGCTGGTAATGGAAAAGTAGCTGATACTAGTAAAATAAAAATCACTATTGAAGAAGCTGATATGGTTATTTTTGAAAACTTATTAGAAAAATATGAAAATGTTTATAAAAAAATTGGTAAAGGATTCGATACAGAATTAGCAATGGAAGTTCTTTCTAGCTTGTCTTTAACACAAACAATGTCAGATTACATAGATGCACAAATCGACAAACCAGAAGTAGTTAAAGAAGATATGACTAAGATAAGAAGTAAAAACTTTTTCCCTGATATTGAAATATTCAGAAGAGAGCCAATTGACTGGATGACTCGTTATCAACCAATGTTAATCAATGAACATCTAAAATCATTAACACTGGAAAATGCTGAACAAGAAAAGGAATTACGTCAAAGCATAGGTTATAAAATGTAATTAAAAAGCCCACACATGTGGGCTTTTTTAATATGGTATAATTATATAAATGTAAGAGAAATAAAATGAACATTGTTAATGAAGATTTCATCAATATAAGAGCTATCAAAAAAGATATTGAAAATATCAAAAAAGAAAGCAAAAACGCAAAACTATGGCAACAATTACAAGATGGATTTGAAACAGTGTCTAGTGCTATGGAAAGAATAATACCAAGTGCAACTAAAATTACTGGTTATCCCTTTGCCGTTCTTGCGATTGTTTCTCAAAACAACAATTTTTTATTAGCTAATAATGAACCTCTAAAACAACTTGTAGGAGATATGTCTACTTCTTTGGGAATTACAGCTTTTGGATCTTATGCAGTAATGCTATTAACTTCTAAAATCTATGAAGGAATAAAAAATAGAGCAGAAAATAAAAATTTTAATATTGATTACTTATTGGATAAAACACAGAAAAAATCAGTCGAACTTGAAATTGATTTAAATCTAAGACCCAATTCAAATGCAACGGATGTGGCAAAAGAATTACTTAAAAATCTTAATAAAACACTTTTTTCTAAAAATGACGAAAAAAAACTGGAATTAGAAACGGAATATATGTTTGGCAGTAAAAACAAACCTAAATTCAAGATGTAAAAAAAGGCATGTAAATGCCTTTTTTATTATAATAAGAATATTACTTCTTAGCTTTTGCCTTTTTTGCAGGCTTAACAGAAACTGAATCTTTAAGTTTTTTAGAAGTTCTGAAACTAATTGATTTTCTAGCTGGCACTTTAACCGCTTCTCCTGTTTGTGGGTTTCTAGCAGTACGTGCTTGTCTTTCTTTAGTCTTGAAACTACCAAATCCGAAAAGAACTGTTTCTTCACCATTTTTCAAATGTAAAGCAATTTGATCTAATAAGCAATTAACAACAGCATCAACTACTTTTTTAGATTCGCCTGTTGCAGATGAAACTTCATCAATAAGAACGGTCTTATTAATTTTTGACATATTTTACCCAATAATTATTTGTTTTATATCTATGATTGTACTATAAACTCTTTTAAAATAAGGAGTTAAGACAAAATATTTTCATTTTTGTGAGTAAATAAAGGACTTTTTGGCGTTTTAAGAAGAAAATCTTTTATTTTATATAAAGATGTGATATTATTGTATTCTTTTGCAAGGTATTTGATAATGAATAAAAATAAAGAATTTAGTTATGTTTTTGATCTTAAATCAAAAGAAATGATGCATTTGTATTATGCATCAAAAAACAAACATGGGCATATTATGGAAGATAGAGATATATTTATTAAAAATATTGTAAATGAAATTAAAGACTTTGTAAATGAATATGATTTTGTTTATCCACAAAGTAGTAATGATTTTGTAGAAAGTGTGGTGATAGCTTTAAATAAAAACAGTATTATAGTATACAAAAATAGTATAGAAGATATTCTAAATAATATTGATGGTCTTAATCTTCAAAAGTCTGAAAGAATAGTCATTTAGAAAGAAATTTCCAATATGGATGGTGCATTTAAAATAAATTCCTTGAAAGCTACTCAAAGAAGAAAATACGAAAGTCTATTATTTAAAAAGACCAAAATAATGGAAGGTAAAGGACTTATTATTGATGATAGTTGCTTTTCAGGAACTACTTTCAATGCAATAAAGTTAGCAACTGGTGTAACTGATTGTCTGGCTATTTTTGCGAAATAAAAATATTTTTAATTATTTATCAAAAAAAATTTGACAAACTCTTTTAATAATCCAGAATATGTATATAAATTATATTAGATGCATGGGGCATCGTTATACTGAGAGGAATAGACAATTATGTCATTTAAACAACTGCTAGAAGAATTTGATTTTAACATATCAATAGGAAGCGTAGTGGATGCAGAAATCGTAGACCTAACAAGAAACCAAGTTATTGTTAGCGTAGGCGTAAAGGGAGAGAGTACAATTCCAAAAGCAGAGTTCTCAAATCCAAATGAACTCAAAATTGGTGACACAGTACCAGTTTTAGTAGAAAATCTTGATGATGGTGTAGGTGCATTCGGTCTTTCACACGAAAAAGCTAAAAACATCAACAACTGGCTTGAAATTAATAAAGCAGCAAAAGATAATAGCGATATTTACTGTAAAAGCAACTCGCGTAACAAGAGGGTGGATTGATTATCGACTTCAAAGGAATTCAAGGATTCTTACCAAGTTCTCTTGTAGATGTAAGCACGTTTACTGACTCTGCTCAGTTTGTTGGTCAAGACATCAAAGTACGTGTCATTAAGCATAATGAAGAAAGCAACGACCTTCTTGTGTCTCGTAAAGCTGCACTTCTTCCAGATCAAGAAACACATGATCAAATTTTCAACCGTCTCAAAATTGGTGATAAAGTAAATGGTACTGTTAAAAACATTACTGATTATGGTGTTTTCGTTGATTTAGGCGCAGTTGATGGATTGCTTCATATTACTGATGTAGACTGGAAACGTGGTTACTGATATTCGCAAAAAATTCACCGTAGGTCAAAAAATTGATCTTATCGTTAGCAACATTGACAAGAATAGCGGGAAAATTTCTCTTTCCAAGAAACTTCTTGACAAATCAGTATGGGATGGCTTCGTAGCTGCTCATAAGATTGGTGATACTGTTCAAGGCGTAGTTGTTAAAACAGAAGACTATGGCGCATTCATTACAATCGAAGATAAAATAGAAGGTCTTGTACCAAGAGACGAACTTAGCTGGACTGAGAAAAACCCTAACATCTACTCTCATTTTGAAGTAGGTCAGAAAGTAGAGCTTTCAATCGTTGAAGTTGAATCTGAAAAACACAGAATCACTTTGAGCTTGAAAAGAAATTCTGAAACCCATACACTAACTTTGAAAGAAAAAACAAAGAAGGTGATATGTTGTTAAAGGAACTGTTAAATCAGTACAAGATTTCGGTATTTTCGTAACATTGTCTGGTGGTCTTGTAGGTTTGGTTCAAACTGATGAAGTATCTTGGGTTCCTAGCCAACACTTCAAAACAAGTACTGTAAGTTTCAAAGCTGGTGACGAAGTAAATGTTACTGTTAAGAAAATTGATAGCAACAAAGAAAAAATCTTCCTTTCCTTGAAAGAAAGAAAAGAAGATCCACTTATGAACTTTGCTTTGACAAAAAACAACGTAGTTGTTGATGCTGAAATCATTGATGTTGGTCCAAGACAGATTTATGTAAAAATAAATAATGACGTATACGGAATTGTTAAACACAGTGAAGCTGGACTTCAACACCACGATGACCTTAAAAAGTACTTCAAAGTAGGCGAAGAAGTAAGAGCAAAAGTAATTGGTGTCAAAGACCGTCATATCGAATTGAGCCTTAAAACTCTTTAAGATGATTGATTTTTAAAAAACAGACTTCGGTCTGTTTTTTTATTTCTTTTTTTGAAAAATACCATTGAATATCTTTTTAAAAAATATAAAATAATAACACTAGATTATTTATAAGAAAAAGGTAAAGCATGACAAACAAGGAAAAAGTGATAGTTTTACGGCTAAAGTGAAAAAGTTTAAAGAACACAATAGTAGTTTTTTTACAATCACATTACAAAGAGAAGAAGAAAACAGTATTATCTCAGAAATTAAAGCAAGTGGATTTATCTCAACTATAACAATATATAAAGGTCAAACACTAAATGTTTCTGGAGTTTGGAAATATTCTGATAAGTATGGCGAACAATTTAGTATTGACAAAGCAGAAGAGCCAAAGCTCAATAAAATAGAATCAACACGTTCTTTTCTAAAGTCAGGACTAGTGAAAGGTATTGGTCCCAAGACTGCTGATATTATTGTAGAAACTTTTGGCGAAGATACAATTGAAGTATTAGATGAAAACCCAAGTAGACTATTGGAGGTTCCAAGAATTGGTCGAAAAACTCTTGAAAAAATAAAAGCGTCGTGGGAAGAAACTCGTAGTGGACCTAAAATGATTGAAGAAATCATGTCATTAGGTTTTCCTGAAAATGAAGCTACTAGAATTTATAAAGGCTACAAAAAACAGAGTTTAATCAGAATTAATGAAACGCCATATGCAATGTTATCTCATGTTTATGGTTTAAAGTTTGATATGGTCGATTTTGTTGCACTTAGAAATGGAACAGAAGAAACTAATCCTGAAAGAATCAGGGTTTGTTTAGATGACATTTTAACAGATGAAGAAAATGGTTCTGGAAATACTATTTTTCCTAAAAATTATATTATTGAAAAATTAAAAATTAGACTTAGATTAAAAGATAAAAGTTTAAATCTTGTAGAAGATGCCGTTGATATATTAGAAGAATCCAAGAAGTTTAAAACAATAGAAAAAGAAGTTTTGGATGAAAATAATGAACCTTACATCGAGACGTATATTCAAAAATATGAAATTCACCAAAAAGAAAAAGAAATAGTTTTTTTTATACAATCGCTATTGAACTTTCCAACTCATGAAGTTTACAAAATAAAAGAAGCTATTGATAGAACAAGTGAATTAGCACTTACTGATGAACAAAAACAAGCAATGGTTGAATCATTAATTGAAAAAGTAAATATTATCAATGGTGGTCCGGGAGTTGGTAAAACTACTGCTTTAAAATCATTAGTTAAGATATTTAAAGAATCAGGCTATAGTGTCCTTTTATGCGCTCCTACTGGACGTGCAGCGAAAAGGATGAGTGAAAGTGCCGGTATGGAAGCAAAAACGATTCACAGAGCACTAGAATACAATCCTATGACTAATTCTTTCAATAAAAATACACAAGATAAACTTGAATATGATGTTGTTATAGTTGACGAATTCTCTATGGTTGATATACATGTTATGACTGATTTAATTAGGGCAATTAAACTGGACTCTCATTTTATTATGTTAGGAGACGTTGACCAATTACCAAGTGTAGGCGCAGGAGCATTATTAAGAGATATGATTGAATCTGGTGTTTTGAACGTTTCTAAAATTACAAAAATTCAGCGTCAGGCGGCTGGTTCAAAAATTATTAAAAATGCTTATGCTGTAAACAAGGGTGATATGATAACAAAGCAAGATTCTAGTGAGGATGATTTCTTTTATATTCCAACAGAATCTGATCAGAAAACATTAGGTATTATTGGTGCTTTAGTTGGAACAGCGGATACCAAAGGAAAACTTGAATCATCTTTTGGTTTTCAACCCAAATTAGATGTTCAAATATTAGTGCCAGAACATGCCGGAGTATTGGGAACGACTAATTTAAATAAATTTTTACAAAATTTGTTAAATCCTATGCCTGAAATACAAGACCTACCTTATGCTTTTGGTGATAGTCATCAGTCTTTTAGAATAAGTGATAACATCATGCAAATGAAAAATGACCATGAAAACAAAGTCTATAATGGTGATGCGGGAACTGTTGAGTCCATTAGATATGATGGAGATGGAATTAATATACTATTCCAAGGAAGAAATATTCCTATGCAATATACAGCAAAAGAACTCAAAGATATAAAATTGGCATATGCTATCACTATCCATAAATCTCAAGGTTCAGAATATCCAGTTGTTATTATTCCTATATCACAAAAAGATTCTTTTACACTTGATAGGAGTTTAATATATACAGCCATAACAAGAGGCAAAAAGAAAGTTATTATGGTGGGCAGTGAAGAACAAATAAAAAAAGGAGTTTTAAATATTAGATCTCGTCAAAGAAAAACTAATCTTTTGTATTTGTTAAGGGAAGAATTAAAAGAAGATGCTAAATTAAGAATACAGAGAAAGTTAAAAGATTTAGATATGAAAATAGACAATAGAAAGGAGTTGGTTTTATGAAGTTAGCATTATCAGGATACGCAGGCGTAGGAAAAAGCAGCTTAATTAAAATAGTGCAAAAAGATTTTAAAAATGTTGTCGTTTTTCCTGAAAGCGCAAGAGAAGTTAATATGACAAAAGATTTTTTTACAATAGATGATAAAAATAATGACTTTTTTCAAAAGTCTATTATGGATAATGAAATCATGAAGATAAATGTTGCTCATTTAAATAATATGAAAAACACAATATTTGATAGGACGATTATTGATAATTTTGTTTTTGCCGAATTATTTTATGGAAAAGATAGAATCAATTATGAAGCATTTCATGATTTTATAGAAGAATTTAAAAAAACGTATAACACAGCTTATTTATATGACCGAATTGTTTTAATTGGTGCCACACAAAACGAAGATTATGTGAGAAGAGTTATTTTAAAAGATGAATTCAGGAAATCAACTACTTCTAATAATGCTCGCGATTTCGTTATGCAGTCTTTAAAATGGCATGATAGATATATTGAAATTTATAATAAATTGAAAATTTCAAAAGAAATTCATTATATTTCTCATTTCACTGAAAATAAGCATTTTGATCAAGAAATGAGACATATATTGGATTTATCATTTAATTAATTTGTTTTTAAAATGAATAAATACTATCATAAAAGAAATTGCAATTCGGAATTATAAAATATGAAAAAGAAATGTATTACTTTATTAATAGGCTGTCTTATGTCATCGCCTTTAATATATGCTGACAATACAAGTTCGCAAATAAAATCTTCTGAGGAAGTTATAGCCCCCGTTAATACTACTTCTGAAAAACCAGAAGATAAAAAAGTTTTTATACAAAATAAAATTAACAATATTTTAAATAAGAAAGTATTCGTTAATGTCACTACACCAGAAGAATATATAGCAAACCTTGATACAACTAATTTTGTTAAAGGATTGCTTTTGGAAAGTGTTGTATTATCGAATACGATAGCTGAAAACAAGGATAATGAAAATAAACTCGATTCTATAGCTCAGGATGTTATCAATAATACGGCATGCCAGCAAGTTATTATGAAAGAAGAATCATTAGTACATTATCAAAGATTGATGAATCTTTTGTTTAAAACGCCTGAACAAAGACAGAACTTCTTAGAAGGTCAGCAAAACTTAGAAAAGCATGTTAAAAATCTTAATTTTGATCAGGATTTTATTAATTATTGCAAAAATCAAACCTATTAAGGTTAAGGAATGAATCAATATAAAAACAAAGGTTTAACCTTAATAGAAGCTTTAATATGGTTTGCAGTTTTATCTGCTATCATATTCGGTATTGTAGTCGTGTACCAAAATACACAAGCAAAAGCGAATATTACAATGGAGACTAAAAATATACAATTTATATTTGCAGGTTTACAAGATGCGAAAAGAGATGGATTATCAAATGACCTTGATAATAAAATGGCTTCTAATTTAGGGATAATTCCTCGTAATTTAAGAAAAACATCCACTGGACAATTTACAAATGCTTGGGGTGGAGATGTTACTATTGAATACGTAGATGGTGAAGGGTACAAATTAACATATAAAAATGTGCCAAAAGAAGATTGTGTATCTATAATAAACCAACAAAAGAATGTTGGTTGGGGTAAGATTGAATCTTCTATTGATGATTGTGTAACATTCTCAAATGCTAATTAATACAAAAGGTCTTTATTTTTATTGAATTCAATATATTTTATATAAATAATATCTTTTGTATTAAAATAAAACATTTCAGCTTGTTTATTTATTAAACGAATAACAAAATCATCTTTCGGCTTCCATAATGTCATTTTATTGCGATATTTTATATTAATATTTTTTACAACTTCAATAGCTCCGTTATCAAAAAGAAGTTCCATATCAAATGTTTCTTCCAATTCTTTTTGATAATTTTTATCTTCGATTAATAATTCACCTACTGTTAAAGAAGATGCCATAGCTGATATTTTTGCAAAAATAACATCTTCAAGAGTAATCATCAAACTTCCTCCTTCCTGTGAGAATAATTGACAACCATTTCCAACGGTAAGTTTTTTAAATATCTCTTCGTCATAATCGATACGTTCGGTTATTTTTTTTTCATTTCTGTAAAGCAAGCTAATGTAAGTAGATTTATTAGACATAATAGAACCATATATAATGGTTTAATTATAACATTTTTGACTTTTAATTATATAGAAGTTCTATTCAGTTGATTTTAATAGAAATATATATATAATTTATTAAATTAAAGACATAAAAAAACACACGATTAAGTGTGTTTTATTTGGTGGAGGTGGCGGGATTCGAACCCGCGTTTTCCAATTCTTTGCTTGTAACATCTACTTGTGTTTATAATTTTGAATTTAATCAATAGTTAGAAAATTAGAAAACTTCTACTGACTAGTTTTGTTAATTCTCAGAATAAACTACAAAACATTATTTATTCCATATCTTGTTTTATGACCTATTTACAACTTTACAAGATTTATTTGTAATAGGGCAGCTTAAGCAGCTACAGCGTAGTTTTCGTCGTTTGCGACTATATTTTTTAGTTGTTTATTTAGATGTGTAGCAACTAAGCACATCACAAGTCGTTATAAGGTCCGTTTCGAAATCGAATACCAGAGCACCCCCTATGTGTTATTAATATATCAAGTATAATCTATATTGTCAAGCTTTATTTTTAATTTTATTGATATTTTTTTCTGTTTTTTTAGGTTTTTCTTTATCAGTGAGTTTGTCAACAATCTTTTCATATATTAATTCTGATAACTTCTTTTTACTATCCATTCGTTCATATAAATCAATACTATCTTGGATGTTATCCATATTTGGTGAGTTTTCTCTGAATACATTGATAATAGATGTAAATTCATTATATGGAGAATCAACTGTTTTTAATGAATATTCTTTTCCGTTTTTTTCAATACTATCTGTTTGACCATAAATAATATTAACTATTTTTATTCCAAATTCTCGATCTATATCATCAGAATTAATGATATTGTTTAAATTCTCTGTTTTTTATAATATTGTCAATAGTTTTTTCTAAATACTGACTTCCATTGGCACTTGGAGTTGTCCTGAATAAAATCAATTCATTTTCTGTTGCGTATTTTGCTGCTGCTCTAAATAGATCAACAGCTATTCCATTTCCCCTATGTTCACGACTAGTGGCGATAGAAGAAAGCCACAAAACTTTATTTTTTGTTTTTTCTTCATGCTCAGAAAATTTATCTCCAAAAATCAATATTCCAGCAATGCCATATTCATTATGTGCAACTAATGCTTTCTGTTCTTTTACGCTATCAATATAATTAAGTCCTGAATGCTTTAGATGTGTGAAAATCTTTTTATATTCAGGTTCACTTTCATTTATGTTTATTTTTGAAAGTTCGTTAAGTTGCTTATATGGATTGTTAAAATCTATTAAACTTATTTCATATTGTTTTTTATCAGAAATATTTATTTTTTGAGCAATTGAACTTTGTTCAAATATTTTTCATATAAAGGATCTTTAAATAATTCTGACATTATTTTGTTACCTAGAGAATTACTCATTATTTCATCTATTGTTAATGCATGACTCTTTATTCTTGTTCCAATATCTGGAAATGTGTAAATTTTGTTCCCATAAAATTTGTCAATCTTAAACTTAATATCACCAAATTCAACAAATGCATTACTTGGTATTTTTGCTAATGGGTAATCCTTTAATAAAGAAGACAAACGTAGTAATATAGGTTTTTGAGGATCATTTATATCATTTATACCTGAAAGCTTTCCAAAATTCTTGTTGTATTTTTTATATGTGTGTATTGCAAATCCTTCGGGTGCATTTTTAGATTCTAAGTCAATATAATCAAAATTTGCCGCTAAAAAAGAATTTGCTTCTACTGTTGCCATTTCATTTTCAATTTCATTAAAACTAATTAGACCAACATGGGAATGACCTGCTTTATCTTCAAACATTGCAGAGCCTGCAAAAGTCTTTTTAAGCAAATATGATTGAGTATAGTGATATAGAATACTATTCATAATAAACTCATTCTCTGTAGATAATCTTTTATCATCTTTCGATATTTTTGAATAAATGATGTTTATGTCATTTTCAATTGAATATAAATCTGCCTTTTCCATATTTATTAATGTATGCTTTTTATAATTATATCTTTTATTGTTCTTGACAACTAACAATTTTGTATTAAAATAGAAACTGAAGATGCCTTATAGGGTCTTAATCCAATTAACTTGTTATAAATAAAGGTGAATATTATGAATAGACAATTGTCATCCCGATTAGAAAATGAATTATTATCAACCGTAGATAATATGTTTAGAAGAGCATCACTTCTGAAACAAACCTCTAATTTTCCCGTATATGAAATAACACGAAATAATAATAGTAAAGAAATTTTTGTTAGATTAGCTCTTGCTGGTTACGAAAAAGAAGAAATTTCGATTAAGGAAGAAGATGGATTATTAATTATTTCTTCTGTTAGAACAAATAAAAATGAAGAACAATCCAATATTGAAAAAGAAGAATATCTTAGTGAGTCAAAACTCGCCAAAAGAAATTTTATGATTTCTTTTAATATTCCTAATTTAATTGTTAGTAAGCCTGCGACATTCAAAAATGGATTGCTTATTGTGACGTTGGAACCTAATAAAAAAGAATCCAATGCTGTATCAATTGAATAAAATTAACTAAATGCAAAAAGCCCCATACGGGGTTTTTTGATTATTTAATGTACAAAATGTATGATATTTAAAATTTATAAAAAAAGGTGGTTAAAATTGAATCAAATTAAAAAAATCTTAACAGTTGCTATATTTTCGTCAATCTCTACGCTTAGTGTTGCAGACCCTATTTTAAATCAAACATCTAGTGCGACAGAGAATACATCTATGGTCAAAGCGCCAAACAGTCTTCCTGTGCAAACTAGTCCATTACCTGCACAAACTGCAAATAATGGTCATGATGCTGCGTCAGAAAAAGAATTACCCTATCTAGATCCAGCTAAATATGATGAAAAATATAAAGGTGTTCTTCAACTTTTAAATCAAGCTCAATTATCAGAAGGTGAATACTTGGGGCTGAAAAGAATAGTTGAAACAATAAAGAATATCCGGCATTAGAAACTGGAATTTTATATTTTACAGTTTTGCATGAAAAAGATGATGCTGACTATAAAAAAGCGATTTATTGGTTAGGCACATCATCTGTGCAAGAAAAAAACTCTACTGCAGATTTGATATTAGGTTCTATGTATCTAGAAGGAAAGGGTGTTGAAAAAAGTTTTGAAAAAGCATTATCTTTTTATCAAAGAGCAGCAGAAAGAGGTAATGATAGTGCTAAATTGATATTAGCTGGAACATATTTATTTAATTCTTATGTTAAAGATGAAGTAAAAGGAAATATGTGGTTGGATAGTTTAGCAAGTAGCAATAATAAATACGCTATTTTACTAAAAAATCTTATGAGTTTAAAACCAGAAGATAAACAATTATATGTAAAGTTTATTGAACCTTATTTCTCTTATGCAAAAGAAGGCGATGAAATGGCTCAATTTACTTTGGGATATTTGTATTACAGCGGAAAAATAGTTGATAAAGATATAGAAGAGGCAAATTCATACCTTAAACAATCAAGTATTAAGGGTAATCCAATCTCTATCATTCTATTTCAAGAAACCTTAAAAGAAATTAAAGAAAATGATAAAAAATAAAAATCAATTGTTCCATTGTTACTCTTAGCTTTAATATCAACTTCCTTTTTCTACTGTGAACGCAGCAGAAAAAGTTCCTGTTGAAAATAGTACCGAAAATAAAAAACCGGATAAAGAAGCTCCAAAAATAATTGCAAATACCACAGAAGAAGCTCAAAGATTTTATCACTCAGATAAAATTCCTTATAAAGAGGCATCTTTTAATTTTTTTCTAAATAATGCTGGCAGAGATGTTGCATCTCTTTACTATATGGGAATCATTACATACAAAGGAGAATTTACAATTTCCAAAGATGAATCATTAGGATTAGGCATGATAGAGGCAGCAGCGAAATCTGGATATAAAGATGCATCTTTATTTATTGCTAAAAGAAATATTGAAAGTGATTCTGTAGAAGATAAACAAAAAGGTCTACAACTACTTCTTGATCCACAATTCCAAAATGATGGAGACGTTTTATATTATCTTGGTCAAATATATGAAGAAGGAAAATATGTTCCCAAAAGTGATTATTATGCTGAACGTTATTATACTTTATCAGCAATGAGCAGGAATGATAAAGCATCTTATAAAATGGGTGTTATTTATATAGCATCGAAAGATGAAGATAAACAAAAAGAAGGCTGGTCCATGTTAAATCGAGCCGCTAATAATAAGAATGCAGATGCTTGTCATATAATGGTTTCAAAAGTGAAAGACCAAGCAATTAATGAAAATAAAGGAATTGCAAATTATCTTGGATTTTTAAAATGCGCAGCTAATGGTGGTTATCCAGATGACGCAAAAGAATATGCTTATTATCTAGTTACTGGTAAATTCGTTAAATATGATAATCAAGAAGCCTATAAATTTTACAAAATTTATTTAGAAAATAATAAAGATGATGTTTCTCCTGAAACTTATTTTCAAATTGGTGTGTTATCAGTAGAAACAGGTAATAAAGTATCAGCAGAAGAAAATTTAAGTAAGGCAAGTAGTAATGGAATAGCAAATGCATCATACTATGTCGCAAAACTATTTGAAAATGGTTATTGGAATGGAGAACCCGATTATAAAAGAGCAAGAGACTATTATGAACGATCAGGAAAACAAGGAAGAAACAATATTGATGTTGATTTAAAATGGGTTGACGAAAAAATAAATTTGATAACACCAAATAAATAGGGCACAATAGTATAAAATATGTATTTCAAAGCTCTATTTTTAGGGCTAACATTAACCTAAAAAGAGTTTAGAATGAATTTTAATAAATTTTATAAGATCTGTGCGGTCTTCAGTTTTTCGATGATTGGTGCCTGTAGTTCTCACCAGAATAAAAACCCGGAACTAATTAATACAACACAAATGCCAAAAAAAGATTTTTGTCAAGGACATACAGGATGTATCATTAAAGAAGAAACAGTTAAAAAGAATTTTACTTTTTACAGTTTTTTAACAAGTTTACCAATTAAGAAAAATTATGTTAGTTTGTTCATCAAAAGTGATACGAATAATATTTTTGGCTCTTTAAATGTAGACGATATTGTAAAAGCATACTACTCTTCTGATAAAAAGTTATTTACTGTTGTTGTATATCGAGATAATAAAGAACTTAAAATAGCACAGTATGCTATTGATGAATCAAACAAAAAGAAGCCTTCTGTAGAGGCTTTCTTTAAAATAGATGACTTGAATGTTGCTGACAATCAGGCAGCAGTTAGTTATATTGGTTTAGAAAATTTTTATAAAGATATAACCAAAAATAAAACAATTCAGAAAAATAATGGAGTTATTCACGGTAATATTGAAAATACACTTATCAAAAATAATATTCCACCAGAAATCGTAGAGAATTTAAAAATTATTTTTAAAGATTCGTTTTACATGGATGCAATGCAATCGAATGGTAAATATAGTGTCCTATATGGCATGAATCAAGACAAAGTTAAAAATAATGACAAATATAGTATTTTTTCTGCTTCATTCACTATCAATGGCAATGATTATAATTTATATAAATTCGGAACAAAATATTATGACGAAAATGGTGAAAGTGTAGAAAAATTTCTAGGAAGAGTTCCTGTTGATTATAAAGAAATCTCATCTCCTTATTCGCTAAATAGAAAACACCCAATTACTGGAAAAATAGGTAATCATACTGGTGTCGATTATGCTGCATCTTATGGCGAGCCAATAAGAGCAACTGGTAATGGCGTGATAAAATTTAAAGGTGTCATGAGAGGGTATGGTAATTTAATAGTTATTCAACATTTAAATAATGTAGAAACTTATTATGGTCATATTTCAAAGTTCGCTAAAGTCAATGTTGGAGATAATGTAAAAAAAGGAGACTTAATTGCATATGTTGGTACAACAGGTTATGCAACTGGTCCACATGTTCATTTCGAAATAAGAAAAAATGATATACCAGAAGATCCATCTACAACTAGATTAGTACCTAAAAACAAATTATCACCCAAGGATAAAATATTATTATCAAAAACTATAAAATCTTATACAATAATAGAACAAGATAAAAAACTTTAGTAGCTCAATATAAATAAAGGTAAACAAAATGGATATTAAAATTTTATATAACACTAGACTATTTTGGACTATTATTTTTTTAATTAGTTCTGGTGCAGTAGGCGTAGCATACTATTTACAATTAAGTTTAGATTTAAAACCATGTTTTCTTTGCATTTTGCAAAGAATCGCATGTATCATAATTGCTTTAGGATCACTATTTAATATAATTAATCCTAATACTTCTAAAATTAAAACAACAGGATTAACCATCTTAATATTTAGGTCTTTTTTCTGGAATTGCATCTGCAATAAGGCACATTTATATCCAAGCACATCCAGTAGAAACTTTTGCGTGTGGTCCTAGTGTAGACTTCATTGTTAAAAACAATAGCTTAATAGATGCATTACCAAAATTATTTAAAGCTACAGGTGAGTGTCAAACAATAGATTGGACATTTTTAGGAATGACCATGCCCATGGTTTCTCTTATTGTTTTTGTATTGTTGTTAATTATGTGTTTGACAGCAAAGTTTTTTTCTAAAAAATAAGAGGCTTATGTATGACAAATAGCCTTTCAGCAATACAAAAATTCAAGATTAAAAACATAAAAAACAATGTTAATCCAGATGAATTTATATGGATTGCCAATGCCTTTAAAAATCAAAAAAAAATTATCACATTTCTCAAAAAAAACAAAAATTTCTTATATTAACAAAATGGGATATTTTGTTTTTTCTAAAATATATTTAGATTTAATTGAAAAAATTAATTTTTTAATGAATACTAATATTAAATTTGATTTAGTTGAGTCAAAAACAGTAGACACGCTTTATGATTATTTAATCAAACAAGAAGGATTTTACAAAACACATCCTAATTTAATATATAATCTCACGATACTAACTTACAAAAAAGAACACAAATTTTGTTTTAACCCAAATCTCATAGAAGAATTAAATAATTTTTACCAAAATAATGCTGAACAAAAAATCGAATTAGACAGCAGTAAAGAAGAGTTGACAATAACCTTTAAAGACAGCTATAATCGAATAATTGAAATATTTAATATACCTATTGAAAACCCTTCATCAATAACAAAAATATTTAGAGTCTACAATTTTGAAAAAATCAAAATAGCAAAAATTATTAAAGAAAGAGTCATTGATTCTGTTATTACTCATTATTTAGAAGGTTTTGCTATTAATTTTAAAGAATATGAAATTGATATAGTCCAATATTCCAAAGAAAATGATGATTTATGTGTTCAGCTTTTAAACACTAGGTCAGGTAAAAGTATTATAATATATCCAATAGTTTTTGATTTAAATACTGGAATGATTAGTGAAGCTGGTCAAGGTATAGGTCAACTTAGATTAATATAAGAGGAAGTGAAATTATAGAAAATATATAAAGTCGGTGGAGCCGTTAGAGACCAACTGTTAGGAAAAAACCCATCAGATATAGATTATGTTGTAACGGGTGCAACTTCAGAAGAAATGGAAAAATTAGGATACACTCAAGTTGGACTTGATTTTCCTGTATACTTGCATCCAATTACTAAAGATGAATATGCTCTTGCAAGAATAGAAAGAAAAACAGGATCAAAACATACTGATTTTGAAACCTTCTTTGATCCATCTGTAAAATTAGAAGAAGACCTTAGTCGTAGAGATTTAACAATTAATGCGATGGCAGAACTAGTCTCTGATGAAAATGGTATAGTTCCTCGTGAAAAAGTAGTAATGATAGACCCTTTCAATGGCAGAAAAGATCTTGAAGACAGGGTTTTAAGACATGTTTCGCCTGCTTTTAGAGAAGAATCCTTTGAGAGTATTACGTCTTGCTCGTTTTACCGCTAAATACACTGATTTTACTATTGCTGATGAAACTATGGCTATGGTTCAAAAAATGGTATTAAATGGTGAATTAAGACACTTGTCTGCTGACAGAGTATGGGAAGAAACAAAGAAAGCATTTCTTTGTGAAAAACCATCTAATTATATAGATGCTTTGGATAAATTTGGTGCATTAGGTTATGTTTTCCCTGATATATTGAAAATGAAAGGTGTTCCACAACGTGCAGATTATCATGCTGAGGGAGATGTTTTCGTACATAACCAAATGGTATTAGATCAGGCAAGCATTTTATCAAAAGATTTAAAGGAAAATGATATGTTGCTTGTTCGCTTTGGTGCTTTATTTCATGATATCGGAAAGGCATACACTGCATATGATTTGTTGTATACCACCGGAGAAGATGGGAAAGTAACCGTTAAAGGGAATCATTTTGGTCATGACCAAAAAGAAGTTGTTGAAGAAAAAATAAAAGAAGCTGCAAAATTCATAAGAATTCCAAATGATTTCAGAGATTTTGCAATTGATGTTGCTTATGTTCATCAACTTGTACATGATATTAAGAATTTGTCTCCATCCAAAGTTGTAAAGATGTTTAATGATTTGGGTTTGAAAAAATTCATTGAACAAAAATATGAGATATATTGATAATCTTATGATGGCATGTCATGCTGACTCTCTAGGTAGATTACTAACAAAAGACGGTCAGATAGTGCTTCCTCCACAAGATTATCCACAGAAAAAAGTTTTCTTAAATATGCAAATGAATATTTAAATACACAAGAAGAACTACAAGATTGGATGAAAAGATACAAAGAAAGAAATGATAAGCAACCTAGTGGTGATTTAATTAAATCCCAAATGACTCAAATAAGGGTCAATAAGGTAAAAAAATCAAAAAATGAAATATAACAAAATTAAAACCGCCTGATGGCGGTTTTTTATTCTTTAAAACCTATGAAAATGCCTCTATTTTCGGCTCCCTTTTTAACAAAAGCAGCATTATCGTTTAGTGCTAAGGCATAAAATGATTTTGCATTATCTGTGTTTCCTGTGTGATATGAAGAATCACCTAACAACAAATTTTTAACGCCATCATATTTTGTGCTTAATTTCTCCGAATAAGTATAGGCTTCATCTGTTTTTCCAGCTTCAACTGAATTATTTATTTCTGATAAAATTAAAAGATCTTGAAATGGACCTTCTGACAATGATGCATAGTGATGCGATTTATAAATATTGTGTGACATGTATATTATTACTCCTAATATTAAAATGGAAACTGCAATTACAAATGAAAAAGTTTGATTATTTTTAACTTTTTTCATACTTTTTTTGTTTTGAGGTTGATTAAATGTCATATATACCTTATATTTTTATATAGAGTTATCTTAATATTATCCAAGATAAAAATCAATAAATTTTCAGGAAAAATAAATGATTAATAAATCTACAAAAATTTTTACGCTTGCACTTATGCTCTCGACATCAGGTGGAGTTTTTGCAGCAGCTATTCACGATGCTGTATATACTAACGATATAGGCAGAATTCAAAAGGCGGTTAGGGACGATCCTAATTCTCTGTATTCAATGGACGCCAATGGTCAAACGCCAATACATATTGCAATATTTAACAACAGTATCGCTGGTTTAACAGCTTTGATGAATAATGGTCCTGTTAATCTTAATATTCAGAACCAAGATGGAGAGACACCTCTTGTTTATGCAATTAAATTAAATAAATACAATCCAATACTATTTTTACTTCAAAAAGGCTCAAATCCTTATTATGTTGACAATAATGGGAGAGATGCATTGTATTACGTAAAAAGGTTTGGAGACCCTAGTACTAAAATGATTTTTGATGAGGTAATAAAGTATCAAGAAGAAAAACTTCAACAGCAAAAAAAATTAATTGCATCTGTTCATCAAGCCAATCAAATACGTATAATCAAAGTAGATTGCCTCCAAGATTAGCTCAGTCAAAAGATGGTAAAAAAACTGCTGAAGAATTAATTGCAGAGAACGCTGTTCAAAGAGAATTGCTAGGACAAACAAATAATGTACTAAATAATGATAACACCAATGCAAATACTCCAATTAAAATAATACTCCTGATGATTTAGACTCTACTGATGTTATAAAAACAAACCCTGTAAAAGATAATGGTTTTGTATATAAAAATGATGTTAAACAAAATAACCAAGATGATGACCTCGATGATACTCCAAGTGCAAAAACAGATGCTAAAAATAAAGAAATAGAAGCTCTTGCGGCACAAGTTGAAAAATTAACTGAATTAATTAAAACAGCAGTTAATAAACCAAAGCAAGAAAATAATTCAGTTGATAATGTAAGTGATAGTAAATTACCAAATTCTATTAAAGTGCCAGAGAAGCCAATAATTGCACAAACAGATGATTCTAAAAATTACAATTATGATTATAACAAAAAAGATGATAAAAATGATGAAAAAATCAAGGATTTTATAAAACTTAATCAAACAATTGGAAATGATGTTCCTGAAAAATATGATACTTCTCAAAAAGGTCCATACACAGGAATATATAAAACACAAGAAAAAGAAGAACAAGGGAAGAGAAAGATGTTATACCTGATAATTGGCAATTAACAGATGATAAAAAAGATAATGCAGTTTTAAATATTCCAGAAAGCGGAGAACAATCTGCCATTCCGTCTTCGGCTACTAATACAGAAAATAGTGAAATTAACAATATTACATTAGTAGAACCTCAGAAGGCTATAGAAGTTCAAAAACCTATTGAAGTAAAAAAAGAGCCAGAAACTAATAAAGTAGAATTATTAAAAAATGAAATAGTTGAAGATTCCAAAGAAAAACCTAAAGATATTCCGACTATGATTGCTCAAAAAACAATCGAAGCACCAGTGAAAAATGCAGTAACAGCAGATAAAGTAAAACCACTAATTACTGAAAATGAATCAAAAAGTATAGAGGAAAAAATAAATGCCAATTCTCCTTCGGAACGTTCATCAGGAATGAATATATTTCTGTCAGCTTTGGTTACATTATTAATGATAGGTTCTATATATGGTGCATATTTATTATTTCTGGAGTACAAAAAACATAAAAATAAAAATAAAGAAATAAAAGATAAAGAAGCTGAAAAAAATAGAGATGAAATTAAAAATAGATTGGTTCCTACAAAACCATGGGAAAATAAAAAACCGGATTGAATCCGGTTTTTTTACATATATTAATTGTAACTTGTTGTTTTTAAAGAAAAATAGTTTATTATTAAATTAGCAAGAGAAAAAAATAATGACTAAAAACTATAAACTAAATATGTCAAAAACAGCATATGTATTAATGACTTCTGGATTATTTCTCCAAGTTATAGCGATATTTCTAATATTTAAGTAATTAAACCCTTAATTCCTTCAATATGGATTTTTAATACACCAACATATATAAGCACTAATAATAAAAAGAAAAAAGTTATTGCTGGCTCATACTTACCACTCTTCCATAATTTAAGAGAGAACCTTACATTTGGTGCAATTATTGGTATTCCCATTGGGTTCGGTAGATCAGTTAATAAATGTAACAATCCACCGAAAGAAAAACCTAACAGAAATGATAGTCCACCAATAGTAAATAAATTATTAGGAATACTAGGTAAATTATTGGCTACAAATTCATTCTGTGAAAGGTATCCTAAAGATAATAAAAATATTGTTACCCATATAGGGAGATAATGTGTAATGGTTCTGTGTCTAATAACAGTGCCACCACTTTTCTTTCTTATTTCTAACCAGTCAGGTGCAGTAGCTCCAAAAATAGTTGAAATTGCTGTTATAAAAGGTATGGCATCATGTTCTTTTGCAAATTTGTAAGCTGCAATAGAACATACAATACCAACCCATGTATGTCCTTTACCTGTCATTTAAAATCCTTAATTCTTTCTGATAAGTTATTTTCATTGTATTATATATTTCTTTTATCTGCTCATAAAATAAATTTAACACAGAATTTTTATAACCATCTTCTTGCGAATAATTAAAAGCTTCTTTTTCATCATTTGTTAAAGTAATGGGTTCAATATTTACAAGTTTCACGAATTGATCATTGCGATTATTAGTCATTAAAGCGATTTCTCCTTTTGCTAACTGATAAGATGCTTCCAAGAACTTATCATCTCCTTTCCATGATAAAGGATTTACAGCAATTCTCTCATACGTTAAATAAGGCTGATTTACTTTTGAGAAATCCATATTTTTCAAATATCCAGTTTGAGAATATAATTCTGATTCTTGTTTTTTATGTTCTAAAATTGGTTTTATTTTATTTATAGCTTCTTCATATGTTAAAACTGTTCCTTGTTCTGCTTTTGTTACATGATAAAACACAAATACTCCATTATCAGAACCAGAATCATCCATAAATGATGCATCTTCTGGAATGTTTTTAATATTCAAAGAACCAAGATTCAATAATTTAGTTAGTTCGGAAATTCTTAAAACCATATCAGTTTTATTCTGTTGGAAGGTTCCTGAATAATATTCAGAATTATTCATAAAATTGTTTATACTTTCTTTACCATCCAATTTAGATAATTCATCAGAAAAGGCTTTCATTTGTTCTTTATCATGTTTTTCATTTTTATCAGTAAATGTGTATTTATCAATAGACAATAAATTTTCTTTTCTTAATGTATTTTTATTTTCTTCATAATAAGATTTAATTTCTACATCTGTTATATTTACGGGAATTAATGAATAATTTACTTTTAATGTGTCCAATACTCGTGTATTCAATGTTGTATTGAGAGCAATCTCTTTGGATACTTTATTATAAACTGTTAACTCATTAATCCTTTTTAAAAATTTGCCTATTGTTAGCTCTTTTTTAAGTTCATTTTCAAAAAAAGATGTTTCAATTCCTTTGCTTGCCAACGAACTTTTGTAAAGAGATGCACTAAATTCTTTTTGTTTCGTTTTTTCATTTTCTACAAGGAAGATAGGTGTTTTATGAATAGTATCAATAATTTCCTGATCAGTTACTTCAAAATTCAATTTATCAGCAGATTGCGTTTTTTGAAGATCCTTTATATATGAGTATATGACTTCATTTTTTATATAGGTATCTATACCAAAACGAATACTATTGTCATCTTTTTTCCCTGTTAACGCTTGATAATACTTTATATAAGGCATTGCTTCACTTACCCTATATGTCTGACCTTTAAATGAAAACAAATCTGGATTATATAGATCACTCGATTTATTATTTCCTGAAAATCTTGTATACATAAAAATACCTATTATTAATGTTAAAGCTACTAATATAACTAAATTCTTTTTCTTTTTGAAACTCATATAAATTACCTTGTTAAGTGAGCGAACTAATCAAATAATAACTTATTAAAGAATAAATTGCAATCTTTTATGTTGAATGAAAGTCTTGTTTTTATTGAAGAATGATAATATTTGAATACAAAAAAACACCCGAAGGTGTTTTTTTATTTTATAACTATTAGTTACCGTTGTACTCTGCGTCTCTTGTGAACTCGTAATCCGCACCTGAACCAGCATCAGAATCACCGAAAATAGTTTTTTGCAATACGCCAGTAGAGTAAGCAAGGAAGAAACAAAGGGCACCAGCTATAAGATAGATAGCTCCTTTTGTCCAGCTATTTTGTTGAGGGTTATCAGAATATTTCTTGATGTTTAATGTACCACTAATGCAAAGTGCCAAACCGATCATTGCAGAAGCTAAGAACACAACAGTTGTCCATGTGGTAATTGTTTGACCAATACGAACACCGATTGTTCCTAAATCTTGTGAACTACTTGATGCTGCAAAAACAGAACCAGTAATTGCCATTAAAGCTATAACCCCAAGAAGGTTTTTTGAATGTTTTTTTAATGTACTCATTATTTTTATTTACTTGTTGATACTTTTAATTTATCATATTTATTTTTTATATTAAGAAATAAGCTATATAAAACATATATTTTTTATTATTTTTTTACTTATATTGTGAAATATACTTTGCTATTACTTGTTTTTGTTCATTAGTGAATTTTCTTTGCTTAGTGTCAATATTTTTTTGCGTCTTCATTCTTTTGTGCCGATAGAGCTAACAATGCATATCCTTTTAAAAATTGTTCACTATTTTTATTGTTTTGAAAATTCTTAATCAGGTAGCTAGAATAATAGAGTTGACCTAATGGGTTTTTGCCACTTGAAGAAGCTTCATACATTTTTATAGCAGGGTCTATTTTTTTAATCATTTTCTAATAATTTTCCCAAATAAGCTTGACCTAATGGGATCACCGTTTTTGACAGCTTTCAATAAATAAGGAAGAGCATCTTTGGTGTATCCAGAATTAAGATAAAGACCTCCTAATTTAGATGCTGCTTTTATATTCCCATTTTTGTCTGCTATTTTATAGAAATATATTGCTTTTGCGGTATCTTTAGATAAACCGCCAACTCCATATTCGTATGCTAAACCTGTTCTAAAAGCAGCATATGACTACCTTGATTAGCTTGAGCAATATATTCTTTTATTGTCATTTGTTTTTCTGCTGCATAAACATTACCCACTAATGGAATAATTAATGAAGAAGAGAAAATAGATGCTATTAATATTTTTTTTATCATGATTACACTATAATATACATATTCATTATAGACTTATTTATTTGATTTTTTAGTTTTAATGGATTATAATTATGGGTAACAATTATATATTAATAGAAGGATATGCCATGACAATTTGCAAAAATGATTTAGTTAATGTTAGTTTTGTTCTCACAACTCCTGATGAAAAAACAGTTATTTACAGACATAATTCTTCTGAAAATATTAATTTAAATCACGAAGAACCTTTATTTGAAATTTTAAAAGTTCTTGTTGGTAAAGATGATAATTTTCAAGGCGCATTTAAGTTCGAAAAAACTGAATCACAAGAATCTAAATTGGAATTACTTCCAAGAAATGGCTCACTTAAAAACATAAAATATCAATTAGGTCAGGTTATTCGATTTGAAAACAATCCATACAGATATGGAGTAATATTAGAAGTTACAGACACTAATATCAAACTTGAAACCTGTCATCCGTTCAGAAGACAAAATTTGCTCTTGAAAGTTAATTCAAAAAAGGTTATTAATAATTAACTAGATTTTAAAAGGTTAATTACGATGTATGTGTTTCAAATTTTTATATCAATTGTCATTATATTAATGGTTGTTTTTTCTGTTGGAAAAACCTCAGATGGAATTATGGGGTTAATGGGGACTACTGAAATAAAAATAAACCTATTGTATTTGATAAGCCAACAAAAGTTATGTTTTGTATGCTTATCTTATTTCTTGTAGTGTCATTTGCATTCTCACTAATGATCGCTCATGATCATGCAAGTTTAATTAAATAAGGTTTATTATGGACAGAAGAATTTTAATAAGGTTTGGTTTTGTACTAATTGGAGTATTTTTATTTAGGATAGGATCACACATTCCTTTACCGGGAATAAATCCGCAAGCAATAAATGCTCTTTTTTCATCTCATAATGGAACATTAATGGATTTGTTTAATGCATTTTCTGGTGGTTCATTAAAAAGATTATCTATATTTTCTATTGGAATAATGCCCTATATTTCAGCATCAATAATTATATTTTTAGCCGGATTTTTTGTGCCTCATTTTAAAAAACTTAAAGAACAAGGTATAAAAGGTCAAATAACTTCAAATCAATACACTCGTTATTTGACAGTAATTATTGCTTTTCTACAAGCATTAGCATTTGTAAGAACTTTATTGGTTGATAACCAAGCATCTGGATATCGTTTAATACCAGATTCTGACGGATTATTTATTATGATGGCTGTTTTTACATTAATGGCTGGTTCATTCTCTATTGTATGGATTGCTGATAAGATAACTGAATATGGAATCGGTAATGGAACTTCAATAATGATATATTCAAGTATATTATCATCATTACCACAAGCAATTATTGGAACATATGAACTTTTTAAAACAGGGGATATTCAACCTTTTAATATAGTTATTATACTAGGTATTATTATTGCCGCATTCTTATTAGTTATTACTGTTGAGCTTGCACAGAGAAGGATTGCGATTGCAAATGCAAATCAAACGAATACAAAAATAAAATCAAAAAAATCATTTATTCCATTTAAGCTCAATATGTCAGGTGTAATGCCACCAGTGCTTGCTTCTACAATCATTATGCTGCCATTAACAATTATATCTTGGCTAGATAATAAAGATTCAGAACTTGTCCAATTTATTCAAAATTTCTTCCAGCATGGAAGCCTGACTTATATTATTACTTTTGGTGTATTAATATTTGGTATTGCATTCGCATTTAATAAATTACAAAATAATCCAAAAACTATTGCTGAAAAACTTAAAAATAGTGGGGCATTTATAGAAGGATTTAGACCGGGAGAACAAACTGAAAAAGTATTATCGAAAGTTTTAAAAAGATTAACAGTTATAGGCGCAACATTTCTATTAATTATATGTTTATTACCAGAGTTTTTATCTTTTAAATTTTCAGTTCCATTTTATTTTGGAGGCACATCATTAATAATTATAGTGACAGTAGGTATAGATTTATGAAAAACATGAAAAGAGAAAAAAGAGAAGTACATTACAAAACAGTTAAAAAAGAAATTAGTGCTTTATTTACTAATAAAAGTATATAAAAAAAATAAAATGTATTATGATATTTGAATATAAGAACGATTTAAGGAGACTAACGTCAAAATGAATAAGCTATCCACTATAACACTGTCCTTTGCACTACTTGCTTCTGCTATAAGCAGTGCAACATATGCTGATGAAAAACAGCCAGTGAAACAACCAGTAGCGCAAGCTGCAAAACCAAGCGTAAACGTTGCTCAACAGCCTTCTGCTCCTGAAAAGCCAGCACAAGCTGAAACAGCTAATTCTAGTGAAATCAATGATTTCTTCAAGTCTGTATTAGGAGACAATATTTCCGTACAAACAACTGAAAGCCCTTCACAAGAAGAAGTAACACAAGGCAAACCTAATACTAATCTAGATTTAAGTCAAATAGATAGTGAATTAGCAGCTTTGAAAGGTTCGGTAACAAGTTTATCAGCTAAAAAAGAACCAACAGGTAAATTAACTGAGGAAGGCGCACTAGATCTTATATTCCTAAGAAACGTTCCAGAAGGAACTCGCTTAACAGTTAATAAAGACTACAATGTACTACCTTTAAATAAATATATTATTTTCCACAATGGAGAAAGAGTAATTGAAAGTCCTCTTTATCAAAATCCATTAACAACATTTTGTTATATAGAACTTAAACCTTCTGGAAAAGCTCGTGTACTTAGAGAAGGGAAGCAATTGGTCGTTACTAAAAATATCACAACTTCATCTGAACTTCAAAATAAAGGAGAAGAATGGAGAGGTAAAATTAAAGTTTACCAATCAAAAATATTTGTTGACAATGAAAACATCAAATGGATTTCTTGCTATTCTGCTAGCTTAGACAAACAAAACAAAAAACCATTGGCAATAAAAGACCTTCGTGAACAAACAAATAGTGCCTTTAAAGTTGAATTCCCAGCTTATGAAGAGATTTAAAACCAATAATTAATAATAGAAGAAATCATGAGCGAAATAAAAGTTAATGAAATAGACGAAAAGGAAATACTTTCTTTTTTAACAAATAGAAAATATTTTTTCATAGATGATAACACAGAAGACCAACTCTATTTTAAATTAGATCGCTCTGGTTACATGATTGATGAAGAAGGAGTTAAACATCCATTTTCATGGACATATATACAAGATAAGAATACTTTAAAACTTGTTCTTCCTAACAAAAAAGTTGTTGTTTTTATTATTCAAGATTTTACTAAAGATGAATCAATAAAAGTTCTTTATGCAGATAAAGAAACAAAAGAAATACTTATTTAATTAAAAAAGAAAAAGAAAATAAAGTAGCGCATATCAAATCAGTTGATTTGACTGGTTTTGAAGTAAGTTACTTATGGTCTGATAGTAAAACGAATAATATATATAGTTTTCTTGATAGTGGAGATGGTATTATCATTACTCCTGATGAAGATGAATCTATAGATTTCAAATGGTACATCGATGAATCCAATATTGTAAAAATAGGATTTAGATCTAAAGTTATAAGTATTAAACTAGAAGAAAAACTTGAAGACAATTTTTATATAGTTCAATTAGAAGATGAATTAGGAAACTATAACAACATTAACTTTACTAGAATAACAGTAAAAGAAGAACCTAGTCCATTATTAGATAGTAAATTAGAAAAACCAGAAAAAATATTTTTATCATTTATAGGATTTACATTATTCTTGTTTCTGTTTATAGTTCTGAAAATTTTATTTTTGACAAAAGGTATGTCATTCTTAATTCAGTCTGCAATTGCATTATCTATCACAATGTTTTTTATTATAAAATTCAAAAACTATTTTGCAATGATTTGTAAAAAAGACAGAGTACAAAACAAAGGTAGAAAATTTGGAAAAATAATTAATTTTATTAATGATTCTATTCTAAAGCCAATAGAAAAAATCATTTACAAATAAAAATAGAATAAATAAAAAAGCAACTACTAGTTGCTTTTTTTATTAATCGTTTTAAGTTATTTTAATATCTTTTTAATAATCCCAAAAACTCCTTTATTCCAAACTTTTTCATTGCCTATAATATAAAAAGCATATTTTGCTCTTGTTACTGCAACGTTCAATATATTTGGTTCATTACATACCCAAGTAATAGCTCCCGGCTTGTCAATGTTACCACCCAATACCAAAAATACAATATCAGTTTCTTTACCTTGAAAAGCATGTATTGTTCCAACATGGTTGCCAACCCAAACGGACAAATCATCATCTTTAATAGTTGGAGAACACCATTTTGATTTATGTTGCTTCAATAATTTACTGATTTCAAAAGCGACAGTTTTAAATGGAGATATTACATAAACTTTTGGCAATTCATTAGGATTTATTTTCATTAAATCTCTTAATTTTACAAATAATACTTCTACTTCTTTTTTGATAAAATGACTATCTTTTGTCGTTTCACCTTCTACTTGTATCCATTGTTGTTCACCAATAGTCTGCATTTCTTTTGTGACTAATATTTTTCTTTTTTACCAAATATCATGCTGTTATTGTAAGCAATTCTATTAGCAATCGAAAACATAGGTTCATAACATCTTCTATGAACACGCAAAGGAGACCCTACCCATATTGAATTTTCTCCATATCCAAAAGTCGTTCCATAAATATTATTTCTATCAGCTACTTGTTGTGCCGAGAAAGAACAACTATTCCATAAATGAGAAACATTATTCTTTTTAAGCAAAACGTCAGATAACTTAGCTTCTACTTGTACAACCGGCTGAACTTGAAGCGGATCACCTACAAAAACAGCACGTTTAGCCCTAAAAAGCCCTCCAACAGGTGATTGCGGTGTTGCTTGACCAGCTTCATCAACTAATAGCCAACCAAGGCTATTTTCGCCCATACCATTGAAAAGTTTTCCTAATGATGCAAAAGTAGTTGAAACTACTGGACATATTAAGAATAAAGTTTGCCATATACACTCGGTATATAGGTCTTTATCTGTAAAGTCACCGTTAATCACCTCTGTAAGAGAACGCAAATTATTCGATATAGCATCTTTATTCTGAATAATAAAAGCTTTATGCAACTGTAATGAAGCAATAAACAATTCAATTCTTGCATCATTTAATTTATTACTTATCCATGGCGATTTTAACTGTATAATATCATCGCTTTCGTTCCAAAATTTTTCGGTTGGAATATTTAAACTATTATCCGCATTCAAAATGCCTTGTTTTGCAATATTTAATTTTTCTTGCTTTGAAGTCAATATTTTTTGATAAGAAGTTATTTCTTCTTCTTCCTTTCTTATAAGAATAGTTTTATTAGAAATCACCTTTGTTAAGGCTGCATCTTGTTTTTTGAATTCTAAAATTTCTTCATCTAATCTAAAAGTATCAGTTGTTTTTTTAAAAGGATTTACTTTGCCCCAAAATGAAACTTTATGCAATTCATCATGTTCTGTGTGTAAACTTGATAATTTTTCTTCAACTTCTTTTTGTTGTCTAATAGTTTTTTCAATGTCTTCAACATTTAAATTGTATTTTTTTACTTTTTCATCATATGTGCTTTACTTTCGTTGAATTCATTAGCGAATACATTATAGTTTTTCATATATGAATCAACTTCTAATAAATATTCTTTAATTTTTTCTACGTTTCTTTTTTTAACTAGAAAATAATCACATGCCTCTTCCCAGCCCATAACGTGTTCATCAAAATAACGATAATTTTTTAAAAATTCAAAAATAGGTCGAACATCTTTTTGATCTTCAACACCATCAAAAATGAAATTACTTAAAAATTTATGATTATTTTGCTTGTTACCTAATGTTGCACAAATTGTGCCCCAAGAAGCTTTAGAGTTTATATTGGTTGCAATTTCAGAAAAATATAAAATATCTTTATGAACTGACTCATCTACTTCATCAAACAAAGGTAATTCATTAGTTATATTTTGTACAGCCCCATTGTTTGAAGATGCCACAACTATTTCGAAACCTTTAAGAGATTTATGTAAACTATATATTTCTTTTTCACCAGACTTGTTATATCTATAAGAAACTGTACCTACAGAAGAAAAAGAATCTTTCGGATTATCTCTAAACTCGACAAGTTTTAAAGCTCTTTGATAAATAATATTAGCAATTACTTCTTTAAAAGAGTAGTTTTTCCTGTTCCCGGGAGGTCCGTTTACAGAAAATAAACCACCATTTTCTAATTCTGATAATAATGTATTTACAGAAAACTGCTGTGAAAGCACAAGCTTACTTCCATTTGTAAAAGGCCAAGTAACATCTGGTATATAATCTGGTGCAACTTTTTCTTTTATAACTTCTCTATTTTTTATAACATCAATTTTTGAGGTTTCTATAGATGTAAAATCATCATTTAAATAGTTTTTTAAAGAACTTTTCAATGGTTCTTTTATGAGCGCTTTTTCTTCTATTTTTTTCAATACAAGAAGTAGATCATTTGATATTGGACTTGTTGAAATATTTGAATCAAACATTAATTTTCTATAATAGTTAGAATTCAACGATTCAATATAAGCCATATATTCAGGTTTATCATTTAAATATTTATTTAATAATGGCCAATTTAACAATTTAGTAATTGTTTTTAATAATTCATAAATATCTTCTTTTTTAGCAATCATTCATTTTTTCGGACAGCATTTTCCCAAACACTGTATGCATCAATTATTTTATCTAAAAATATTTTATTTTCTTGTTCTTTACCATTTAAATAATAATATAAAGATGACAAATAATCTGGAATGATTAAAGTATTTTTCATTGGAGAACCATTCTGGTCAACCATGAAACTTATTAAACAAGTATGATAGGAGGTTTTTAATTCGTTTAAATCTTGTATGTCCTGTGAAAATTCTTCAATAAGAAGCTCAGTCTTAAATATACCAAGATAAACTCTATGAACCCATTTTTCAGGAGTATCTAATTTTTCTCGAATAGGAGATATCCAAGTTACATCATCTTTTTTATTATTGAAATAAACTGATTGATTCCATTTATTTGGGCTTTTTATAAAGCTTTTTATTCGAATTAATGGAGGCGCAGAAGATTCTACGTCATAAAAATAATTGATAATATCTTTTTCTGAATTGTGCATCTACTTTTCTCATATCATTTAATATAATAACTTTTTAAAATGATTTTTGCTAGAGAAAAACCCTTACATTTTATTATAAGGGTTCATTTTTTTAAAATTAATGATTTTTGATATGATCATACATTAACCACTTAATATTATCTGTGTCGCTCCCATCAGGTTTTCCAGAGAAAAAATTAGGAGGAATTGGTATTTCAGGTGTTGGATAATTTACATAATTCAACGTTGATAAAAATTTTTTTAATTCATCATAGTTTTCATCACTTTCAGAGTTTTCTATAGCAACAGGTCTTGCTTTTCTGTAAGATTGATTTATATCATAAATACTATCTTTTTGAACCTTTGCCAATCCTTGATAACCATCACCATTTAACTTGAAACTTATATTTAGCTTTTTTCTACTTTCAAGCTCTGCGTTCATTAATACTAATACATGTTGAACTTCGTTTTGATTATAAGGTCTTTCAAAAGTAAGCATAGTACCAAAGCTTGCTGATTCAAAATCTATTTTCATATATTCTCTGATTGTTTTATTTCTAAATAAAGTTGCCTTATCATAATCATGAGCTTCTTTTATTATTCTTGCTTTATTTGATGAAATATATTTATTCAATCTTTTTAAAAATTCTTTTTTTATTAAGTTCTTCACCATTTACTGATAAAAAAGATATTTCATTACTATCATTTCTTATGAAAGAATATCGTTCACTAATATACCCAATAATTCTCTTAATAAAAGGATGATGATATTTATTTATTTCTCTGTAATAAGGTATGTGTTCTTCTTCAACGGTCTTCTCGTCGTTTTTATGTTTTGTAATAGTAAAACTATTTTTTTCCATTATATAAGAACGCTCTCCTTTTATGATCATTTCTTCAAAATTATCACCTTTATTTAAAATCATAGGACTAAAAACAATTTGTTCGAACTTTGATTCAGAGTTTATTGGAAAGGTTAAATCAACAGTTATTGGAGTTTCTAAAACCACTCCCTTTTTTGAACGAAGTTCTTCATTTAATATAATCGATTCTTGATCTAAGTTGTCACCACTAATTACTTGGTCATAGGGATTTATGTCAATGTTAGCTAAGAAATCCATTAAAGTATAATTGTGTGGAATAAAGTCATCCACTATAATTTTTTTATTAAACATAAACTTCCTCAAATTATTATTATGTATTTATTACTAATCAAGACATTACACAAATATATTAATAATGTCAAGGAGTTGTTGATTATCAAAATTGATACTCATTATTATTATAATCCATTTCGTTTTTGACTTGTGAAGCTTTTGAAAAAATGATAAAATAAATTTCTAACAAAATTAAAATTTTCACAAGAGGAAAAATATGAGTAGTATAAAAGTAATTAAAAGAGACGGAAGTGAAGAAGAACTAAATCTAGACAAAATCCACAAAGTTTTGACTTGGGCAGCAGAAGGCTTAGATGGTGTATCTGTATCAGAAGTAGAACTTAAAAGTAAAATTCAATTCTTTAATAAGATCAAAACAGAAGACATTCATGAAATGTTAATCAGGACTACTGCGGATTTGATTAGTCCAGAAACTCCAGCATATCAATATATGGCAGCTAGATTAGGTATTTTCCACATAAGAAAAATAGCATATCAACAATTTACTCCACCAAGATTATTTGACCATGTTACAAAAATGGTGCAGAAGATAAATATGATCCATTTCTATTGGAACAGTATACAGAAGAAGAATTCGATCAAATGGAAGGAATGATTGACCATTGGAGAGATATGAACTTTGCTTATGCAGGTTTTAAAGAACTAGAAGGAAAATACTTAGTTCAAGATAGAACTACAAAAGAAGTTTTTGAAAGTCCACAATTCTTATTTGTATTGATACCTGCTGTATTATTTGCAAAAGAAAATAATAGAATGGAATGGATTAAAAAATATTATGATGCGTCATCATTATTTAAAGTTTCATTGCCAACGCCTATTATGAGTGGAGTGAGAACAAAAACAAGACAATTTTCTTCATGTGTTCTTATTGAATGTAATGACACCTTAGATTCTATCAAAGCATCAACATCTGCAATTATTGAATATATATCTAAAAAAGCAGGTATAGGTTTAAATCCGGGTGCAATAAGAGCAGTTAAGAGCAAAATCAAAAAAGGAGAAAGCGAAAGTACAGGAATGATACCGTTCGTAAAAATGTTCCAAGGTGCTGTAAAATCTTGTAGCCAAGGTGGTGTTCGTGGAGGTGCCGCTACATTGTTCTTCCCAGTATGGCACTTAGAAATCGAAAGTTTAATTGTTCTTAAAAATAACAAAGGTGTTGAAGAGAACCGTGCTAGACACTTGGACTACGGTATTCAATTTTCTAGATTGTTCTATCAAAGATTGATTAAAGGTGAAAAAATAAGCTTGTTCAGTCCGGGAGAAATGGAAACACCGGGTCTATACAAAGCATTCTTTGAAGACCAAGATAAATTTGAAGAACTTTATGTTAAGTATGAAAATGATTCTTCAATCAAAAAAAGAATTATTCCTGCTCGTGAACTTTTCTCAAGTATTTTAGTAGAAAGAGCAAACACTGGTAGAATATATATCCAGAACGTTGACCATTGTAATACTCACAGTGCTTTCGATCCTGCGGTTGCACCAATAAGACAGTCAAATCTTTGCATGGAAATTACATTACCAACTAAACCAGTAAGCTTAAAGGATGAAACAGCCGGAGAAATCGCACTTTGTACGTTATCTGCTGTAAACTTAGGTACGCTAGAAAAATTAGATGACTTAGAAGAATTGGCTGAATTATTGGTTTACTCTTTAGATAATTTGTTGTCTTTCCAAGATTATCCTGTTGAAGAAGCAAGAAAATCCAGCTTGAAACGTAGAACTCTTGGTGTTGGTGTTATTAACTATGCTTACTACTTAGCTAAAAATAAAGTGAAATATTCTGATGGTTCTGCTATTGAATTGACTCATAAAACTTTTGAAGCTCTTCAATATTTCTTATTGAAAGCATCAAATAAATTAGCTCGTGAGAAAGGAGCATGCGAATGGTTCCATGAAACAACTTATGCAAAAGGAATTCTTCCAATTGATACATACAAAAAAGAATTGGATAATTTTGCTAATATTCCATTGCAATATGATTGGGAAACATTAAGAGCAGATATTGTTAAATATGGTTTAAGAAATAGTACCTTAACAGCATTAATGCCTTCTGAAACTTCTAGCCAAGTATCTAACGCAACAAACGGTATCGAACCACCTCGTTCTTTCGTTTCTGTTAAAGGTAATAAGACTAGCGGTTATAAAAAACAAGTTGTTCCTGAATTTGAAAGACTTAAAGATTATTATGAACTTGCATTTGATATGCCTTCTAATACTGGTTTCTTACAGTTGATTGGTGTAATGCAAAAGTTTGTTGACCAATCTATATCTGCAAATACTTATTATAAGCCAGCTAATTTCGAAGGTTCTTCTGTTCCTATGAAAGTTCTTATGAAAGATTTGACAGATTCATACAAATTTGGATTAAAAACTCTTTACTACCATAACACTCACTCAAGTGATGATGAATCTCTTGATGCTTTTGTTGATGACTGTGAAGGTGGCGCTTGCAAAATCTAACGTAAATAATTTTTAAAAAGCACTAGCGATAGTGCTTTTTTTAGCTACAATATACATATATAGGTAATTTAATGACATATTCAACATTTAATCAAAAAAATATAGATGCGACACTAGAACCAATGTTTTTTGGAGAGAATCCGAACATTTCGCGCTATGATAAACAAAAATACAATATTTTTGAAAAGCTAATAGAAAAGCAACTGTCTTTTTTCTGGCGTCCAGAAGAAATAGATTTATCAAAAGACAGAAAAGATTTTTCAAATCTTGACGAACATGAAATACATATTTTCTTATCTAATTTGAAGTACCAAATTTTATTAGATAGCGTACAGGGTAGAGCACCTAACATTGCACTATTACCAGTAGTATCAATTCCAGAAGTTGAAACTTGGGTTGAAACTTGGTCATTCTCTGAAACAATACATAGTAGAAGTTACACCCACATTATTAGAAACATTGTTAATGATCCGGCTCTTATTTTCGATACTATCATTACAGATAAAAATATTATTAATAGAGCAACCTCTGTAACTAAACACTACGATGACTTTATAGAAGCTGTCAACTATTACAATATGTTTGGTGAAGGCGAAGTAACTATAAAACAAAATGGTAAAGAAAAGAAAATAATAATTGAAAAAAGAGATCTTTACAAAAAGCTCTATTTAATGTTGATTTCTATTTACGCACTTGAAGCCATAAGATTCTATGTATCATTTGCTTGTTCTTTCTCGTTTGCAGAAAGAGGCTTAATGGAAGGTAATGCAAAAATCATTCGTTTAATCGCTCGTGATGAAGCTTTACATGCTAATGGTACTGAACAAATGATTCAGCTTATCAAAAGGGGAAGAGAAGGCAGTTATTTTGCTCAAATTGCAAAAGATTGCGAACAAGAAGCTATTGATATATTCAAAGAGACAGTGGAGCAAGAAAAAGCTTGGGCGGTACATTTATTTTCAAAAGGTTCTGTAATTGGTTTGAATGCTCAAATTTTAACTCAATACTTAGAATATATTACAGACCAAAGATTAGCAAAAATTGGATTCGCACCATTGTTTAACATTAAAAATAATCCTCTACCTTGGATGAATCAATGGTTGTCTTCTGGTGAAGTACAAGTTGCTCCACAAGAAACTGAAATTGTATCATATTTAATTGGTGCTGTAAACCAAGAAAATATGGTTGAAGAAGATTTTGATGGACTTGAACTTTAATAATATATAAGTTAAACTATAAAAGCCTAGCATCGTTGCTGGGCTTTTTTATTTAGGTGAAACAATGACAAATCTTTTTAATGATGAAGATAAAGTGTTTTTTTAGATATAGCTGGAGTTATAAACTCTGGACTTTATCTTTATTCTGGTCAATATAGTCATTTGAAAAAATAGGCATAGATAAAAATATTATTAGTGCATACAAAAAGTTTTCTGAAAAGCATAATATAAAGACTTTAATAATATCTACATGGAGAGAAAGAGCATTTGGCAAAAATAATGGAATGGAAAAAATTATTTTGGACGAAAGTGAAGTTGCATTAAAAATAGACGGTTTAACAACTGTATTAAACAAAAAAACGTGGCTTTGAAGTGGAATTATTTATTAAAGAAAATAATATCAAAAACTATGTAATAGTTGATAATCAAGATAATTTCTTTCCCTCTCAACAGGAGCGTTTTGTTAAAACAGGTATTGTATTAGGAATTACATTGTATGATATAAAAAAATTGCATCAATTTTAAATATAATAGATTTAGAGCTTAAATTTTTATAATTTTAATTGTGTTGTTTTTGAAAAAGTGTAAAATGGATTATGTAGGAAGAATTGTTTTCTTACATAAATACATTATAACTTAGAGGCTTTCATTTTATGGCTAAAAGTAAAGACAGCAACACCCGTCAATTAGAAATCTTTAATCAAAAAAGAGTTGAACAGGAACAAATGGCAAAAGAATGTAAAGTAAAATTCACAGCCTTTGATTTCGAACCCTTCGAACCCAAAACCCCCGCCCAAGCTAAATTCGTCAAAGCATACACTACTCAGACCGCCACAGGCGATGATTACCATATATTAAACGCAGGTACTGCTGGTACAGGTAAAACGTTCTTAGCAATGCAGATGGCGTTAAGGGAAGTTATAATCGAAAAGAAAAAGGAAAAAGTTGTTATTGTTCGTTCTCCTGTTCCTTCAAGAGATCAAGGCGCATTACCGGGTGATCAAAAAGATAAAGATGAACCATACACTATACCGTATGTTGCATTGTGCGATGAAATTTTCAAATATAAATCTAATAATTTTGAAAACTTAGTGAAAAAACAAATTATAGATTTTAGAACTAATGGTAATCTTCGTGGTATGACATTTAATGATTGCGTTATTATTGTTGATGAATGTCAAAACTTTAATTACAGCGAATTGGAAACAATTTTGACTCGTGTTGGTTATAATTGCCGTATTATTCTATGTGGTGACTCAGTTCAATCTGACTTAAATAGAAGTAAATATGATGTATCTGGTTTTGACCAAATGTATAAGATTCTTCAAAAAATCAAAAGTTGCAAAATAATTGATTTCCAAATTGAAGACATCGTTCGTTCAGGATTTGTTAAAGATTTCTTAATAGCAAAATACGAATACGAAACTGGTATCAAATATGTTCCGCGTGATTCTACCGAACGAGAATCAGAATATGAAAAACCAGCTTTACTAAGTGCAACAGCTTAAATAAAAACCACCGAAAGGTGGTTTTTTTTATATGCTTTAAATTGTTAGAGACTAATAGATTGTTTTATATCTTGATTTTCCAAATAATCTAAACGTTCTTTTTGTTCAGGTGTTAGTATTTTTGAAAATTCGTCTTTTGCTTGCGAATAATGTTTATTTAATATTATCTTTGTAGCTTCTACTTGTTGAGGTGTTAATTGAAGCTGACCTTTTAAAAAGGCTATAGGTGTATGAGATTCCACATAAGGTTTGTCATCTGATTTTTCAGGTATTATTTTTTGTTGAGGAATATCTGAAACTTGTGAATCTAAAGCTCTATCTACTGTTGACGATGAAGATGGTTGTTCATCTACATTATTTTGAATATTTTCGATAGATGGTTCTACGGATTTTTTAATATCTTCTGCATAGACTCCTGTTGATACCACTAATGATAGCATCGCAATACTTAATATCTTTTTCATATGTTTCCCACTTATATTAATTTATATGTATTATACATTGTATCTCTATTTTTTATTTTTTCAAGACGCTTTTTCTATGTTGACTTTTAATATAATGACACCCAGCATAAAGAATGAAAAGATTTGTTGACTTCGAAAGATTCGCTAATTATACTGTTTTAATAGGTTGCAATATGTAAAAATGATAAAATAATAACACTAAATATAGTAAACGAATAATATGCTTTTAACTGAATATATATCAAAAAATCAAAATAATATAAAAACTTTTCAACATAAAAATCCTAGTATTTCAGATAGTCAAAATCCGAAAATATTTTTCGGTATATATGTAAACGAAGATAAAATATTAAAATATAAATCTCCTGAAATTCAGGATGATCCTACATCGCCTGAAGATTCTGAAATAAAAGTATTAAAAGGTCAAACAATAGCATTATTTGATCAGCCAATCACTTTGTCTTCAAGAAGCATGGAAAATTATAAAGTTGTTGATGAAAAATTACTACTATCTCAACATTTAGAAGGTCTTTTTGTAAAAATTAAAAATGGACAACTTCCTCCATCAATAAATTTATTAGAAAAATATCATGGAAAAGAAGATCAACAACTGCAACCAGATAGAAAAGATAAAAATACAATTAAGAATAAAATATAAGAGTAAATAATGGCTATAGACCCAAACAACAAAATAGAACAAAGGGCTACACTTTATCCGAAAGATAAAGAGACAAGTTCTTTGAACATCTATACTCTGAAAGAAGATTTTATTACTAATGTTTTTTTTGTTAGAGTAAATGATAAAAATAAAAAAGAATTAATTGCTCAATGTGATTTTGAATCGACTGTTGCTGATAATGATGTCATTTTAAAACTAGAAACTCTAGTGTTAAAAGAAAGTGATAGAAAAGAAGATTTCACTGATGGCGCTCGTTTTTTCATAAAAGACGTTCTTGATTATGTTTCCAAAATACCACAATTAAATAGTATTAAATATAATCCTGATGCTGAGTATAATCAAGTATCAATTCAACATATTAATACACCATCATATGCAAAAAATGATGGTCCAACTTTAAAAGATGTAATTAGATTAGTAACTCCTGCATTTCTTATGGAAGAACTAATTGAAGCAAGAATGGTGGACTTGAAAGACCGAGATGTATCAGCAGATCAAGTACGATACAAATTTAGAATTGGTTCTGAACAATTTAATATCACTATGAAGTCCAAAGATTTTTTCAGAAACGTACATAGCTTTGATGACGAAAGTAACTATGCTTTTAATGATTGGCGTCATGCAGGGAAAAACGGGAACGGAACATCTGGTGGATATCATGGTATAAATTTATTACAACACCTTATGGATTATGTGTATTAAAAGCTGAAACTTTTGAAAGTGATAAAGAAAAATATGTCAAAGCTGGGCTATTTATTAAAAATAACTTTTTGAAAAAAGTTGAAAAAAGATATGGAATAAATTCTGATGATTTAGGTACTTTAGAAAAAACAGATTTTATAGAAGGTAGCAGTGTTTTTAAGCTTACACACTTTGATAGATTACCATTAGATAATACTGGCAGAATCAATAAATACACACCAATTACTAATATACATAATGAATGGAAAAGCTGGCTTATAGATTCACGTAAACTTTCAGAAGAAAGTGTTAATGAATTATATAAGAGAAAACTTATTTATGTAGGACAGGCATCTATTAGTAAAAAAATTGATAAAACAGAACCTGCGCATGATAGAGCAGATATGGTTAGAATAAGTCAAGAACAAAATGTAATGCAGGAAAATAGTGTATTTAAATCTCAACTTAATTTTATAGGTTTAGATAAAGATGGTATTCCATCTTTTGCAGAAGGATTAAGAAAGATAATAAATAAAGAAACTCAAACTGTTGAAGAAATTAAAAAACAGCATTTACATAAATCTTCACCATTTGGCTCAGCGTTTAAACTAATACAAGATGAGCCAAAACTAACAATAATAAGTGAAGCTGTAATTGATGGGATCTCTGCATGGGACTTATTTAAAATTGCTGGTTACAAAGGTGGAGATTTTAATATAGTTGCAACAGGTGGTACATCACATATGCATGGTTTCTTTGATGATAATTTTTCATTAAGAATACAGTTTAATAAAGAAACAAAGGATATGGAACTTTTATTTGTTGAAAAACAAGAATTCATAAAAGAATTAGACGAGGACAGATTAAAATTCTTGAAAGACAGGCTATCTTTATGGAGATTTAACTATGTAACAGATGCATCTGAAAATATTCCAGATGTTAAGTTGAAGCTGGCTGCTTTAGAGCCAATTATAGGCAGTTCTTTTATGGTTCATGAGCAAAAAGACAAGAACTTAACTTTTTGGGAAAAAGATGTTACTTTTCAGCATAAAGACTTAATGTTTGATTATACAAACTTGGATAAATTTTTATTACTGAATGGATTAAAACTTCAAAAGAATGAAGATGGTATTGGTTATGAAGTAAAGGACTATTATATTAGTAAAAATAATGTCGAACTAACTGAAGATAATAAAAAAATAGTTTTATCTCAAATCAAAAAACAATTTAAAACCACATCTATTGCGTTAGCATACGACAATGATGAAGCAGGACAAAAATATTTTCCTTTAGTTGATTTATTAAAAGATAAGTTAGGGATAGAAGTTTATGACCTTACACCCAAAAAATTGAAAATTTCAGAAGGTCTTAAGTATCAAAATAAAGTTGATGTGAATGATATATTAAAGACATTTAAAAAATATTTGGAAAAAGATGTAATGGAAGCTCAGAATTTGTTAGAAGATTTTATTCAGCCGTATGATGCAGACTATTTATGTTTAGATGAAGATATTAAAAATATAAAGCAAAGCTTAAATAAAAATAAGAATAAACAAAAACCATCGCCTTGACGATGGTTTTTTATACTCTCAATATTTTAATTATTTGACTTCTGTTTCTTTTGGAACATCTGCTGGTGCCAAAGTAGGAGATAATTTAGTCTCATCTACTGGTGTTTTTTCTTTTTCCATCATGTCAGCCTTAACTTTAGCTGCTGCTGCATTTATTGCATCAAAAAGACCTTTTGGCGTTGCATCTTTAATGGTATTAAAATTAACAGCATATAATCCACCAACAACAAAAGATGGTGTTCCTTCTACGCCATAATCTTTTGTATATTTTTCAGAAAGTTTTACATTGGTATTTGTTGCAAAGCTTTTAAGCCCGGAATTATAATCATCTTCTGATATGCCATATGATGAGAATATTGGATAAACATTCTTGTCAGTCAAAGATTTGTTTTGGTTAAATACAAGAGCAAATAAAGATTTGTTTATTTCTAATAATTGATCACTTGTAATCTTATTACTTTGAACCAAAGTTTTAGCGTAATTATAATATAAACCATCAGCTAAAACTTGTTTTTCCCAACCAACTGGTACTATCTCATAATTGACATAATCAGGTTTTGAAGTTTTCAACCAGTTATCAGTGTAAGGTTCTAAATCTTTACAATGTGGGCATCTATGCCAAATAACAGCTTGAACTGCTACTTTTCCATTTTGATTAACTTCTGGATGTGGAACTTGTACTTTTTTGAAATCATCAGCATATGCTACATTTAAACTAAGTGTTAATACGGATAAACCTGATAATAATATTTTTTTCATCATTAAAACTCCATTTTATTCTGTTGGATTTAAGTTATTATACATTCTGTTATAAATTTGTCTAGTATACTCACGACTATATCCTAATTTATACTTATGCTCAGTTTGATCTGTCAATAATATATCATGAAATTTTTTCAAAGCTGATGGATTTCCATTATCAGCAGCTTGTTGATACCATTTAGCACCAATTTTTACATCTGAGTAATGTTCTTGATTACCATAAAAATAAATGTCTCCAAGAAGTTCTTGCGCTTCTCTTAATCTATCTAAATCTTCGGTTTTATTGACTACATCTTTAAGGATTTCGATTGCTTTATCACTATTTAAGTTATCTACAAGTAAATAGGTCTTCGCTATTTCAATATTTGCACCAATATACCCTTTATCCACACTAGCTTTATAGTATTGCATTGCTTTTTTATGATTATTTTCATAGTCATATACTTTTCCTGCCTGATAAATAGACTTAGGAGTACCCATTTGCTCATATGCAATAGCAGCAGATTTATAATCTCTTTCGCGCTCATACAAAGATGCTAAATATTCTAAAGCATAGTTTTTATAAGGTTGCTCTTCAATACTGCCTAATATGCCACGAGCAACATAACTAGCTTTAACACCACCTACGCCTTGTTCTAATAATCTTCCATACATGTATGTTCCACCAGCATATCCTTTGTCATGAGATTTTTTAAATCTATCCAAAGCTTTTAGATCACTTTTCGCATCAGGTGAAAGATAGTAATACAAGCCAATTACATAATAATCTTCACCTGACATGGCATTATCCATATCAAAAGATGCTGCTGAATCAGGGTTTAATGATAATGCATCAACAATAAACGTTTTTTGAGCATATTTAGTTGCTTCTTGGGCTAACGAATTACCTTTGAAATCTATTTTTGTTTCATCAATATAACCATCTTGTGCATATGCATTAACAGATAATGCAATAGATAACGCTAATAATATTTTTTTCATGTGTTCTCATCTTTATAAATCATAATTAATTCTATTTTAGCAGGAAAAAACTTAATCTCAACAATATTAAAATATATTATCTGAATCTAATAGTTCATCGAAGTTAAATTTATAAGTATTTTCAATTATAAAGCTATCTTTTCCTTCTATTTCGCTTTCTATATAATCAATATAGTTATCCCTAAATAATTCTAAATTCTTTATTCTCTTGCTTTCACTCAAAGTTAATAATGGTAAATCTAAATAGCAATCTGTTTCAACATTTTCTCTATCCCTTGCTTGAATATGGATATTCATATATTCCTTTTTGTAGCTTTCAGAACATTCATGAACTTTTGAAACATATTTAATTGGTTTGCATTTACTATCAACTTCTTTTAAAACTGCTTTTACTACGCCATCCATATTTTTAAAAATAATTGATAAATTATGATTTTCTAAATAATTTACAAATTTCTTATCAGAAGATATAAATAATTCTTCGTTTTCTTTAGTTAAAATAAGCATTTTTTCATAAATTTCTATTTCTGATTTTTTATCTTTCATTATGCTTTGGATGTATGTGTCAACTATATTTGAATTATATTTTTTTTCTTTCAAATCTTTTTCTTCTTCATTATCAATAATTGTTGAAATAAGTGCTTTATGATGTTCTAAGTCATTTATTCTATATTTATTCAAGTATCCATTATATATTTCATTATCGTAATGACCATACCTATGAGTCCTAGAATCATTATGATCGATTTTACTTTGCCACCAAAAAATCTTATGTCCTTCTACTAATTCTTTATCATTTTGTTCAAGAGTTTTGTAATAAAGCTTGCTAGAAGTAGATTTATTTTTATAATCGTATTCAGATATTTTCCCTTTATCTAACTCATTGGCAAGGAATTCCTGTTTATCTGCATCTAACTTATTTATCAAGCTTCTTAAATCTGAATTAAATTTTATATTTTCAAAATTATTATCATTTATAGTTTTTATTTTTAGAGTTCCATCACTATATATCTGATGAGGTATTTTACTATCTTTTAAATCCTGAACTAAACCTACTGAAATATTATCAATATAATTAAACAATGTCTTATATATATTAGATTTTATTGACGAATCAATATTCAAATTGTTTAAATGTTCTTTAATGTCTTCTGCTAATGCAGAAGTGCTTTCTGTTTGTCTTACTAAAAAGCCATTTACTAATTTTTCCTGATTGTTGAAATTTTCTTTTTGTGAATTTAAAAAATCCTTTGCTTCTGAAATTAAATTCCCATAGATATTATTACTAGAAGAATACAGAACCTCAATATTTTTCTTTATTTCTTTGGCACGTCTTGGTTTCTCAAAAATTATTTGTTTATTTATGTCATCTACAACAGGATTTGAAGAATCATTATTAAGCCAATTTCTTATTTTAGAATGGCTTTCAATTTTTTTAAGTTCTATTTGCACTCTTCTGTTATCGTTATAAACGTTTTTCAAAAAGCCATAGCTGTCTTTTTTAATATTGTTAACAATATTTTTTGTATTATAGTCGTCAACAAAATCTTTAAAATTGAAAATCCTTAATATTTTAGAATGAATATTTTTTATATCTATATTTAAATTGTTTAATGCATTATGACTGCTATGGCAATTCATACTGCTATAGCTTTTATATTCCTCTAAATGATCAAGATCAAAAAAAGACTTATTCGATTTTTTATTTTTCGTAAAAATTATTTGAATGCTCTTTTTATCTATAAAATGACCATTAATACTATAATCTTTTATAATTGATAATTCTTTCAGAATATCAAGCGATTCTTTTACAATTTTAATTTTCTGTTTATTCGTTTTGATTGTATTTAGAGCCATTCTTTCAAATATTTCTTTTATATCAATATCTATTAAACTAGCACCTCTTGATTTAGCGCCAATGTAAGTAAATAAAGATTTACAATGACCAGTTGGTATTTTTGAGTAGTTTTCAAGATTAATGCCATACCAAATTTTTTCAAAAGCAAATAAACTTAATATTGTATCGGAAAGATTAATTACAAAACCTGTTTTTCCCTGATAATAACCATCAATTAATCGACCACTGAAAATATTATATCTTTCTTCTTTTTTCTTATTTATATTTTTAAATAAGCCGCCATACGTACCACCATATTCGATACTGTATAGCTTTTCTAATATTGTATTAATTTTTTCTTGATTCAAAGATGTATTTTTCCATCCTAAAAATTCCATAAGATAATTATTACTAATATGCAACAACGTTGTATTGTGATGAATTGCCATTTGCATTAAAAATGCAAACACATAAAAACATAGATCGCTAGAAAGTGATTCTCCTTGAACATTCATTATTCCTGATTTATTACCAGATATATTCAAACTTCGATCTATGTGCTCTCTTGTATCTGTGATTTTCCCACCTGTAAATATAGGTAACATCATTAATATAAAAGGAATAGGCACATACGCACCTGATGTGATAATTGTTCGATTATCATCATGAAAATTCTTAATGGTATTTTTTAAATCAAATGAATGAGGTTGAAATTTACTTAAGTTATCTTGTATTTCACTTGGTATCTCTTTTATTAATTGATTAGGTATAGTGTTTTCTATCCTAATTATTTCTTTTATTTTTTTTAGTTGTCCCATTCTATCACCGTTCTAACAAAAAAATCCCCTTCTTAGTAAAAAGATTTTTCGTATGGCTTTAAGCCTATTAAAGTATTCTATGTTTGTTTTTTGAAAAATCAAATTTATTTTCGACAAATAAATTCAAAATTTAAAGATAAGAATACTATAGTATCACAAGAGTTTGTAAGTTCTAAATAAATCTTAAGTTCCACTTAAATATTTTTCGCATACCATTGTAATCTAAATGTCAATGATATAAGGCGTATTGGTGATCCCTATATATTAAACGTATATATTAATTTTATTGTTATCGCTTTTATTTAATTTCGTTTTTTAAAAAAATGACTTTTTAAAAGTTTTCTAATTAGTTGAAGACTTTTTATTTTTTTTGATTTCAAAAGGTATAAAGAACTTTTTTCTATTTTCTTTTTCTTGACATTCAAGGTTTTTTGTATTAAAGTATGTTTTAAATCTTATCAGGAGAAAAATGATGGCTAAAGAAATTAATGTTGAAACCAAACAAGATGTATTAGATGCGCTTAAAGACAATCCAGATAAACAAATCTATATGCTGCAAGTAGCGTCTAACTCTGAGCAAGCAGCAAAAAGGAACATTATTGATAGATTGAAAGTTATTGGTCAAGAAGGTAAAGTTCCATTTATGTTTTTCCCATCTAAAAAACTTGTAGAAATGAAAAATGGTCAGAAAAAATATTCTTTGAATAAAATAATGCCCGGTTATTTGCTTGTCCTTGCTGATATTAGCGAAGAAGTTGTAGTAGCTATACACAGTGCTGGTAAAGTAATGAAATTTTTGGATATGAATAACGGAAAGCTTCCAAAACCTATGCGAGAAAAAGATTTCAAAAATATTCTTTCTCACTTGGATGAAAAACAAAATGAAGTCCACGTAAAAGAAGCATGGGAAATAGATCAAGTTGTCTCAATTAAAGAAGGTCCATTTGCTACTTACAAAGGGACAATTAAAGAAGTTAATTTGGATAGACATCAGTTGAAAGTATCGATTCTTATTTTTGGTCGTGAAACGCCAATTGAAGTGTCCTTCAATGATGTAGAAAAATATCAAGAAGTTTATTAAAAAATATTTAATTTAAAATCCGCCTAGTACGGATTTTTTTTTGCTTAAAGATAAATTTTATATTATTAAGGAGTATTATGGATAATAAGATGAGTTTGCTTTGAAAAAAACTAATATTTTTAAGTTATTTTTCATGGTTATTAAACTTTTCAACAACTTGAAAGTACAAAATATTGTATAATTCGACAAGAGTCTACAGTTATATTCATGATAAAAATAGAGGATATTAATAAAAAAAGAAAATTAAAACAAGAAATTGCTATTTTTTGTGTTATTTTCTTATTCCTAATGCTTGGCACCGTTGGTATGACTGTTTACACTTTTGAAAATGAAACAAATGATTTATTTCAAGGAGTTGTATACGGTCTTCTAGGCACGATTATAATTTCGTGTTTAGCATTATCTATTGGATTGCGTTTCAGAGATGTATACGCTAAAGAAATAGATGAAATAGTAAAACAAAGCAGTAACAAAAGAACGACTCGACAAGAATTGGTCAAAGCAACTGCCGATATATTTAATCTTCAAGAGAAAACAAAACAGCCTAATCATAAAGTAGTTATTATTTTAATGTCCATGCAAAAATTAAATGATGTTGCAGTTCTTTATGGTTCTGACATTATGGATCAAGTTATTCAAGAGTTTAGAATTAGACTAGAAGCATTTTTAGATAAAAATGAATATTTAGCTTTGATGGAAGATAATTCTTTATCTTTGCTTTTTGTTAGTGATATGAAAAATACAGAATTAAGAATAAAAGCTATTCTTAAAAAATTAAGAGAACCTTATATTGTAGATGATAAAGACATTAATATACAAATAAGAATGGGATACAACATTCAAAGAAAAGAAGGTTGGCATAATGCGGATGCTTTTGTAAATAAAGTACAAGTTGCTTTGCAGAATGCAAGTATATCAGAAGATGATAAACCAGTAATCTACAAAGATAGTTTAAGTGAAAGTATTATTCAATTACATGATGCTGAATCTAAACTAAGAAAAGCAATTATCAATAAAGAATTTGAAGTTGCTTATCAACCAAAAGTAGATCCAAGACTATTTAAAATTGTAGGAGCCGAGGCATTGTTTAGATGGAAAGGTCTTCCACAAGGATACGATATAGGATCAATTATTGAATTAGCAGAATCCAAAGGAATGATTGATGACATAACTAAAATTATTTTTGAAAAGGTTTTTGTAGATATTAGAAAATGGGAAAAACAAGGAAGAAAATATAAAATAGCAATTAATTTATCTCCAAAAACTTTAAATGATACAAGCTTTGTTAAATGGCTTAAAAATCTAATGGAAATACATAATGTTAATCCTGCAATGGTTGAAATTGAAATTACTGAAACAGCATTAATCGAAAATATAAATAAGGCAATTGAGGCTATAAACGGTATTAAAGCATTAGGTTGCAGTATTGCTATTGATGATTTTGGAACAGGACATTCATCATTAAATTACTTAGTGGATATTCCTGCTGATGTTATTAAAATCGACAGAAGCTTTATTATTCCATTATCAAAAGAAAATTCAGATAAGCAAAGAGCCGTTGTTTCCTCTATTATTCATTTGGCTCATAAAATGGGTTGTAAAGTAGTGGCAGAAGGCGTTGAATATGAAGAACAATTAAGAATTCTTCAAGATGAAGGTTGTGATATGATTCAAGGTTATTTATATAGCAAACCTCTAAAACCCGAAGATTTTGATATATTTACAATATAATTCATTTTTTTATATTATAATATTTGACATTTAGATTACATTTTCATAAATTAAGAATATAATCAAAATATTCTTAACAATTATGAGCTTAGATTTAGACCTAGAAAAACTTTTTGAAGAATTTCTGCCATCCGAAGAAACTAAAACTCCCGAATTAGCTTACTTAATATATAAACACATACCTCACAGCGATCCAGTCGATGCTTTAAATGTCTTTTCTAAAGTTGCTACAAATATAGAAAAAGACTTTAATTCTGATATTCAAAATAACAATATTACTGATAATTCCAGCAAGGAATTATTACTTTATTCTATTATTGAAAAATATGCAGAAAGCGAAGGCTGGTATTTAATGTATGCAGAAGATTTAAGCGAAGAAATAGAAACAATTGTTAACGAATATCTTAAAAATGGAAAATAAGATGAAAAATAATATCAACATGCGAACAAAAAGAAATTTTATAATTGAATATGAATTAAAAAAACAACTACTCTTCAAATCATTGCCGTTAATAAAAAGATATTTATTAGATGCTCGCAAAAAATTAGAACAAAGTTCTTTAAAATATACGGTTTTCTCCGATGCTCTTAAAAGTATAAGAGATATTTATTACTACGAAACAATTGAATATAAAGATGCGTTTTTCCTTTGTATGGCATTGGGCGCTTTTAATATGAGTATTAATAAAGATGAAACTATTAAAAATGACACGATTACTAAAATTATAAATCAAAAATTGTGGGATGAAGATAAAGTGACACCAGAAATGGCAGTGTATTTTAGTTGCGTGTTCTTCAATGAATTATACAAAGATATAAATATTGACATGTCTAAATTGTATAAAGCATCACATATACCATCAGCGTATCTAATGCTTAGGAAAGAAATCATAAATGAATGGGAAAAAAATATTCAATCGCAAGAGAAAAACGCAATGATTTTTGAAGAGACCAATAATCCTAAGAAAAGAAGAAGAAGAAGTAATATTAAATTAACCACTTATAATGATACTGAAGTAGGAATTGAATAAAAATATTAATATAAAAATATAAAAAACTAGGACAGTTAGTTTTAATTAGCTGTCTTATTCTATTATGTTGAAATAAAAAAAACTATAATATGAATAACTATAAGATGAAAACATGAAATTTCTAAACTCCTTTAAAATATTTTTCCTATGCCTCGCCCTAATGGGGTTAACCGCTTGTTCTGATGATAGCGGTATTTTTGCTTCATCAACAAGCAGTAGTTCTTCATCAGACGTATGTGGTGCAAGTACATCTAATATTGTTGCTGATAATTCTTTTGCTATATGTGGTAAAGATATGTCATATAATATTCTTTATATGATTTTTGATGAATCATTTACTGAATATCCCTTTTTAAATATATTTCTTGACAGCACAGCAATAACTAAAAGTACAACAGACAACGCATCATCAGTTGCTAATCCAGATTTAGCATCAAAAGCATATGCTGCAAATATAGGCGGTTCCGTACTTGCAATGTTAAAAGGGTTTACTCAACTAATCTTGTTTGTTGCAATGATATTACATGGTTATTCAGTACTTTCTATTCTTGTAAGAACAGCAATGTCTGGTGAATTCCTTCAAGGAATGTCAAAAGTATGGGTTGTTGGTAGAGCATTGCTATCTATATTTTTAATAACACCTCTTGGTTCTTTAAATTTAATACAAATTATGATTTTAGGATTAGCATTAATTGCAATTATGATTGCAAACTTTTTCATGGGAGTTTTTTTGAGTAAAATACAAACGGATTCTATGAATGCTGATGCAGAAACACCAGAATTAATGTTTGGATCAGCCGTAAGCGAATCTTCATCTTTAGTTTCTGCCTCATTATGTCAAATAAGAACTACACAAGCATTGAGACAAACTAGATTTAGTGATGTAGAGTCAAATATTACAGTTGATAATCAATTCAACAGATTAGCTAGTTGTATTACTCCTGATGTAAAAATTTCTTATGGTAAAGAAAAAGGAACTGCTGTCAGTGCTTCTTTTGGTAATGCACAAGTTTGTGGTACTACTAATGAGAATTTTGTATTTGATGCTACAAAAGATGGTTATGGCTATCAGTGTGGAGGATTAAGTTTCTCTATACCAGATATTACTATTACCACAACTAAAGGAACAGGCTTAAATGACTCAGGTTCTTTAGGAGATACTAGTCCAATTTCTGCACTAGGTTTTACTATTGGTGATACAACTGTTTCAGCAGAAGCTGCATCTATTGCTAATACCGTAGTTAGTTCTGCTAACATTCAAAATGCTATAGATGGTTATTATTCTAGTGCTTTATCTGCAATACAATCAGGAAGCACTTACGACTATACTAAGGCTGATAGTGTGTTAACGTCAACAATACAAAACAGTATTCAGCCTACTTTTGAAAAAGTGCTTGCAGAATATGATTATGAAACAGCAGTTCAAGTTATAGGTAGTATTTACTCCAGTGTTTATGTGAAATTAATGGGAGCATATGCCCCAACATTATTAACATCTTCTGAAAAATATTCTTCTATTAAACCTAATGACTTTATTTGGCAATTAGAAAAATATTCATCTAAAGCAGCAGAGTCACTTGTTATATCTCATTGTATTCACAATCTGAATAATAATTATAAAGCTCTTCAAAATCAAGTTTCTTCTTTGTCGGGAGTTTCTGGTATGAGTTACACAAATTTTGTTAGACAGAAAAATCCAACATTTGTCGGTGAATGTTCTTGGATCTCTCCTGCATCAAATATAAATCAAGGCGCAAATATCAAATTTGATGGTGATACTGCTGGTCCACAAGTTTATAGCAGTGGTTCAAATATGAGTTTAACCATTGGTAGCGGAAATAGCATATTGCAAAAAATTGGACAATCTAATGTTTCAGCTAACAGTGCAGATATTATACAAGAGTCCGATGTATTGGCAGCTAAGTACTTGCAACAAGCTCAGGCATATAAATTAGCACTTGCAACTTATTTTTATTCTGTAAAAAAAGGAACTCAAGATTCTTTTGCAAATATTATTAAAGATAAAAAAACAGATAATACACAAGTAAAAATGAGACAACAAGGTTGGGCAAGCCTAGGTGGTTACATCATGGCTATATCTGCAAACCAAACGAACGTTAAAAGAATGTTGCAAAACACAACTAAAGCAGCGTCATGGTCAGGATATGAAAATGGTAATAATCTTTATGTAAACTCGGATGCATTTACTGCTACTAAGCAATCAAATACTTTACCAGAAGCATTTAATTTTAATATTATGTTCTTTTCTGATTACTTTGGTTCTGGAAATAATACAAATGAAATAGCTCAAAGTGTTGCTAATAATGGTAAATCAACAACTAGTTCAGATGAAGCTGGTGCAGTAACACAGATATTATTATTTATTGAAAACTATTTAACTAATCCTTTGAGATATTTAAAACAAGCAGGTGGTATGCCGTTGGATCAACCATTAAGAGTTGGTGTTCAACAGTGCTTTGAACAAAATACATGTTTTAACGGTACAATGCATCCAGTTAATGCTGTAATCTATATGGGACAAGATTTAATTGACATATCAATTAACTTGTTAATATTGAAAGCAGTATCTCAAATAGTTATGTGGATGGCTGGTCAATTAAATGCAGAAGGTACAATAGAAAATGCAAGTTGGATTGGTAAATTAATATCATTTGGTGCAACGATATTAAAATTATTAGCAAAAGCAGCTACTGTTATAAATGCTATTTTAACCGTATTCTTACCATTTATATTTATGTTGTTAATTCTTGGTATATTCTTCTGTTACATTGTTCCGTTGATGCCTTATATGGCGTTCCTAATACTTTTTGTTGGTTGGGTAGTATTAATTATCGAAATGATGTTTGCAATGCCAATATGGGCACTAATGATGTCTATTCCGGGTCCATCAGGAGAAACTAGGGCTAACGTAGGGCTTCTTTGGTCATATCTAGGGCAAATTGTAGTAAGACCAGCATTAATGGTTATAGGTACAATTATTGGTTGGTATTTCTCTATTGTTTCTTTATATTTTATAAATATGACATTGTTTGGAGTGTTAGCACCAATAAGTGAAGCTGGTTCTGGAACTATTAATGGATTGATAAATATTGTAATGTTCTATATTGCATACATGGTAATTGTTTTCGTAGCATTGAAGCATTCATTCTCAATTATTAGTACATTCCCTGATAAAGTCAGTGAAGTTATGGATATTAAGCCAAATGGAGACCAACAAATGACTGACAGATTGCAAACTGATAGATTGGTTCACACAATCATTGCATCTAATGTTATGAACGAACTTAAAGGAATGTCTAGAGAAGCTTCTAAAACATTCTCTGAGAGAAATAGAGCTAGACAAGTGGATGAAAAAGATAAGAAAAATATTCAGAAATTATTTGATGATGTTAGGAGTGAACATAATCCTTATTCAAATACTTCTGGTAAACAAGACCATCCAAATTAAAATTAAAAGCCTCTTCGATGAGGCTTTTCTTTGACTATTTTTCTTTAATCGTGTATGATGTAAATCATATATTTAAAGGTTATATAAAATGGAACATAAATCATTAGCTGTTGCTCAATGTATTTTAGATAGATGCCGAGTTAAAGATATAAACCATGTTACGCCGGTGAAACTACTTAAATTATTATATATTTCTCATGGTTATATGTTGGGTAAATATGGTACTCCTTTATTAGAAGAGCCTATAAGAGCTTTCCAATATGGTCCTATTGTAAAAAGTGTATATGATCAAGTAAGAAAATATCGCTCATCAAATGTACCATGTATTAAAGTTTCCAAATCTTATAAAGAACTCATTTCTGAGCTTGAAATAAGAATCATTGATAATGTTATTTCTATTTATGGAAATGCAAATCCAATACAATTATCTGCTGCAATGCACAATGAGAAGACCCCATGGGGAATGAGCAGAAAGATAAGTGACAATAATCCAGTTATTTCTAACGATTATATTCAGTATTTTTACAAAGAATTAATTAATTCTAAAACTCATTCTTATTTATAAACGGTGTATTAATGGAAATTCAAACACAAAAGCTTTCAAAAGTTATGGCTTTAATCTCAGACACTATTAGTAAAACATTTACTAATAATATATGGGTTGAATGTGAGATAGCGTCAATATCTAAACATTCTAAAAGTCAACATTGGTATTTAGAATTAGTTGAACTGGACTCATCTGGTAATGAAGTTTGCAAAGTTAAAGCTAATATTTGGAAATTTAAATCTGATGAAATAATGAATAAATTTAAAAATTTCACAGGAAGTGATTTAGCATCTGGAATGAAAATACTGATAAATGCAACGCCAAGCTTTCATGCGCAATATCATTTATCATTTGTTATTAACGATATAAAACCTGAATTCACATTAGGTGGAATAGAGGCTAAAATAAATCAAATTGTAAAAGAATTAAAAGATAGAAAAGAATATTCAAAAAATTTAAACTTGGTATCTCCTTCTGAATTTACAAAGTGTGCAGTAATTGCACCATCGGGAGCAGCAGGATTAGGAGATTTTAAAAAAGAAGCCGATATACTTGTAAAATATGATATTTGCGATTTTGATTATTATGAAGCAATTTTTCAAGGAAAAGAAGCTTCGGATACAATCTCCGAAAAAATTAAAGATATTGTTTTTAGTGAAAAATCTTATGATTGTATTATCTTAATAAGAGGTGGAGGTGCGAAAACTGATTTGCATTTTCTCAACGATATAAAAATAGCCAGATTTGTATGTCGCTCACCAATTCCAGTTTTCGTAGGAATAGGTCATGAAAGAGATCAAGGTGTATTAGATTTGATTTCAAATAAATCTTTTGATACTCCAAGTAAAGTTATAGAATATATCTCGTCCACAATATTTAAAAACGCAAATGATATTAACAAGACTATATCCTTAATTGAGGAAAGGGCTTCTCAGAAAATTGAAGCTTTTAAAAGTCAAATAGAATTAACATTTGAAAAGGTGTCTAATAAGATTAAAGAGACAGTTCAAAAAAATATTAATGATGTTGAAAAAATAAATAATATAATAAGAGAAAATACAAATACAAGAATTTTAAAAATAGAAAATTATCTTGATGCTAAATTGTTATCTATAATTCAAAACGGTAAACATATTTCTGAAAGAACTCAAAATGATATTAATCGGCTATCCAATGAAGTTATTGTAAACTCTATAAAAAAAGTAGAAAATGATCAAAAAAGTATTTTGAGTAATTTTGGTTTAATAAATGCATTTAAACCCTCATATATATTGGATTTTGGTTTTATTATGATGAGACAAAATAATAAGTTACTATCAAGCGCAAAAGCATTAAAAGAAGGCGATAAAGTTCAATTAGAAACAAAAGATATGTATATTGACGCAGTAATTAAATCAACTTTAAATAAAGGAGACTCAAAATGACAGATATTACAACAAAAACACTAGAAGAAAATAAAAAAAGACTAGAAGAAATTGCAGCAGAATTTCAAAAGCAAGAAGTTTCACTAGATGACATTCTCCCTAGAACAGATGAAGCATTAGCAATTAAAGAACTTTTAAACAACCGTTTAAATGCCATAAGCAATGCTTTAAATGAAAAATTAAAAAAAGAACAATAATCGAAGATGTTATAATTTAATAAGCCAGAAAACATAAAGACATAAGATGGATAATAAAGATTTGAAAAAGTAAGCATTGCATTACGCAATGGTGAATTAAATAAACGCGGAATTAATTGATTCTCTTGATAGCTTAGGGGAAAATAAAAGCTTGCCAGTTGTTCTGGACGCTATGTTTCATAAAATAGCTAATACAGATCATGATTTTAACAGCAATAAATTGCCAGTTAATACATCTGAGCTTCCTGCTATATATAGAGAATTAGTAAAACAAACAACAGCATATTTACAATCTAAAGTAGATAGCGATGATATTGAAAGAATAGATCATCAACTATACACTAATTTAAATTATAATTTAGGCAATCTTGTTGTTCGACCTTCTGAAATTGAGCCATTAATTAATGATAATGCACTTAAAAGTGTATTAATTGTTGACCAGTTGCCAACTCAGGTTAGCGAAGATGCTTATAGAACTCTCGATGGTTTTAAACATAAAACCCCTTTTCTTGATTTAGAAGATATTGCTAAATCACTTAGCGAAAAATTGGCTGACTTTGATGCTTCATCAACAAATGATGATATTCAAAAAATAGTTTCATTATCCCAAAAACAAAGAGCATTTAAAGATGCACAAACAGAAGATGGTGATTTCCAAGGTAATGTTGTTAATTACGAAGAGTATAAACCATTAATAGATGCCAATGAAAAGTTATTAAATGAACTAGCTGATAGAGCAGAAATTCAAAAGTCTCGTGTTGATAGCAATAGTTAATAAAACTTTTTGATGAAATAGAAAAAGCTTCTTATGAAGATGGCATTATAAGCATGAAAGAATCTATTAAAAATTCTCAAAAGTATTTGATAGAAGGCTTCAAGAGTCTATATCTCGTGACGAAATAGAAAATGCTTTTAATCAATCACAAGAGCCAACACTTATTATAAGTGAAGGACCAGATGTAGCTAAAATTCAAGCAAAAAGAAAAAAGGAATTAGATGATTTAGAAATTCTGCAAGAAGTTAGAGATTGGGATGCTAAATTTCAAGAAACTTTAAGAGCGTTGAATTCTAGAGAAATGAGAACCTTTGATAAGTTAAGAAAGAAAGTTCAAGTAAATGATCCAAATGGTGGTTTATTAAATACAGCTAAACTTTTAGGAGAATCTATTGTCGTCCTAAATGAATTGGGAAATGCGGATAGAACATTATTAAACGTTAGTCCTTTAACAGGAACAATGAGATTAGGTCGTGATACACCAGTTGATTCTGAAAATGGTGCGGCAGCCTTAAAACTTGCAGCATTAAATGCAAGAAGAAAAGGGCTGGATAAAGTTTATTTAACCATCCGGGCAGAGACAATGAAGCTATTCCTTTTATAAAAGCAGCAATTCATGCAATGGTTATAGAAGGCGAATATGATTTGGATCAAATTAAAGTTCCAAAAAGATTTCAACAATTAATAGAAAACTATAAATTAATGAATCCTAAATTAAGCATAAGCTCTGGTAATGACATTAAAGATAAAGAAGAATATATCTCTGCAAGTGAGTTGAACAAAGAAGTAGTAGATGTCCCTGTTAATCAAGCTCCTAGTGAAGCACCAGTTGTACCTACAAATGCTAATACCAATGAAGCTAAATCAGAACAAGCTCCTAGTGAAACTAATACTAACGAATTAGTTCCTGACGATAAAGCTCCTGATAATAAAGCGCCAGAAGTTAAGGCTGATGTAGAACAGAAAGTTGATAAAACTCAAGATTTATCAGATGTTCCAGCCGAAGCATTAAATGTTAAAGGTCAACCAGCATTACCTGATTACATGAAAGATAATGATATTGCAAGACTATATGGCAGATGACAATTTTATGAATGATTATGTTCCTGAAAATAATTCTGAGGAAGTGGTTGATTTGGACGCTAATGCTAAGTCTAAAGCTATGCAGCTTTTTCAACATTCTCGTAAGTTATCTGAAACTGGTGCTGGTTATGTGCATCAACCAATTTTTGACTTAGTTCAAGATTTGATTAAGGAAAATAAAACAGAATATTGGGCTAGTATTGGAAGTTTAAGTACCAAAGATACTCCATTAGCAACAGCTATACAGAACATATCTAAAGATTATATAGAACTTGGTTTATTTTCACCAAAATCAAGCCAGCTTGTAATGAAAAAATTAAATAGTGATTCTGAAAATAAACTAGAGGCATTATTTGAAAAAAATATGGGTAGAGAATTAACAAGTGAAGAGTCTAAGGTTCTTAAAAGTCATGCGTCTAAAATTTCAGAATATTTAGATGGTTTTGTAAATAAGGGAGATTATAACTTAGTCGTTATAGATGCTAATGGAATGAGAAATATAAAAAATTCTCCTGAAAAACTTGAAGATTTCATAAATACTGCGGAAATGAATAGAACAAGTGATAGAAATACTTTGGAATCCATAGGTAAATATTCAGAGCTTAAAAAAGAAGGTAAAGAATTATTTGAAATTTACGATAAGTTAAATCTTGATAATTTGAGTTCTGCTGGATTCCAAATATTAGAGAAAAGAGATTATGATCAACAAAAATCATTTGCATCTGAACCTGAGTCTAGTGAACCGACAAATAAAAATAACGGTTCAAGTAGAAAAATCAGACCTTAAAAAGAAAAGCGACTTTTAACAAAGTCGCTTTTTTCTTGACTATTATTTTATAATTGTTAAAATGTTTGAACTTTAAGGGGTTCAATAAGATGTCATTATGGCAAAATTACAAAAATAAGAAATTTATAAAGGATAATGAAATAGTGTTATCCAAAATTAATAAAGATACAGTTAAATCATTATCTGACGAAGACTTAAATTCTGTATATATATCTTTAAGAGGTACGGCATTTGCGATTGAAGATGCTATTTCTTGTATTGTTGAAATAATAAAAAGAAAAACCAATATTGAACTTCATGATAATCAAATTCTTTCTGCATTAGTTCTATCCAATGGGAAAATAGCAGAAATGGCAACAGGTGAAGGTAAAACATTATCTGCAATAGTAACTGCAATGCTTTTGTTTTTGTCAGAAAGAAAGTTCATATTTTTACAGCAAATGACTATTTGGTCGAAAGAGATTATCAATATGCTAAAGAAATATTGTCCAATCTCCCAATAAAATTAGGTTATCTTCATCAAGGAGTTAAAGCTGAGGGAAAAAAGTTCACATATAGTTCAGATATTATTTATATGACAGCTAAAGAAGGTTGTTTTGACTTATTAAATCAGCAATTCATAAAAGATATTGATGAAAGCTTTAATGTATCTAGAGATTTTGCAATTATAGATGAAGTTGATTATGTTTTAATTGAAGAAGCTCGTTCACCTATAGCTCTATCTTCTAAAAAGATGATGATAGTTCTAAATATATTTTCATAAATGATTTAAAACATGCATTTACTTTGGATGAAGATTTTTCTATAGATTTTAAAACACATAAAATTGATTTAACAGATCAAGGATACATAAAAATCGAATTTTTATCAAAAAAATATGATTTCATAAGTGAAAATGAAAAAATATATGATGATAAAAACTTGTTTTTAATAAAACTTTTTGAAAATGCTTTAAAAGCAGAATATATCTTTAAAATAAATAATCATTATTTAGTTCAAGATGGTTCTGTGATTATTGTTGATGAAAACTCAGGAAGGGTTTTATATGGTCGCCGTTGGAATGATGGTCTACATCAAGCAGTAGAAGCTAAGGAAAATTTAAACATTTCTCCAGATACAAATACTATTGCTAGAACTACACTACAACATTTTTTCAAGAAATATAAAACTTTATCTGGAATGACTGGTACAGCAATTACGGAAGCAATAGAATTTAAAGAAATCTACAATCTTGATGTAATACAAATTTCATCTAATAAACCTTTACAGAGAATAGATTTAAATGACATTGTATATCAAGATAAAGCATCGAGTATAAAAGCTTTAGTTGATTACGTAAAAGAGCAAAATAAAATTGGCAGACCTGTATTGGTTGGTACTCTATCAGTAACTGATTCTGAAATAATTCATAATATATTAATCACTCAAGGATTAAATTCATCTATTTTAAACGCCAAAAATCATAAAGATGAATCCAGAATAATCCAAGATGCCGGTAAGAAAGGAATATAACTATATCCACGAATATGGCTGGTCGAGGAACTGATATTATGTTAGGAGGTCATAAACCATCTGTCATTAAAGACTTTTTAATGGAAGGGGTTACTTTTGAACATAGTGAGAGATTATGGCAATTGAATCATGATGAAGTTGAATCACTAGGGGGATTGGCAATTGTAGGTCTTGAAAGAAGTCATTCTAGAAGGCTTGATAATCAATTGATTGGTCGTTCAGGGCGTCAAGGTGATAAAGGAAGTTCTATATTTTTTATATCATTAGAAGATGATTTGATAAAAGGGTTTGGTGGTGAAGTCCATCTTTATGTAAGGACAATAGGGCTTAAATTACCGGGTGTTGGCGTTTCAGATAGAAAAGTTAGCACAAGTGTTTTACAGGCTCAAAAAGCAATGAAAATGCATTTTTCAATATGAGAAAAGAAGTTATTAGATATTCACATTTAATTGAAGAGCAAAATGAAATTATTTCAGAAGTTAGAAAAAAATATATTAAATATAAATTCTCTTTCTGAATATATATTTTATAAAAAAACTTTTTTCTAAAGTAGTCGATGATCTAAATAAAGATGTTCATTCGGAAGAAGATTTGTTCATTGTAAAAAACGAATCTCCTGAAAATGTAGAACAAGCGATTTCTAGTATTTTTCAATTGGAAGAAAAATTTTTATTTGAATTAGTCAAAGATAATCAAGATTTTAGAATAGATGAAAGTATGAAATTACTTTATATGGTGATTTTTTGTTTGAAAAATTCCTTCAAAAACAAAATGTTTTTTCTCAATATTTAGAAGGTTCTAATGTTGAGTTAATATCTATATATAAAAGAATTCTTTTAATGGTTATAGATGGTATTTGGTGTGATCATTTAGAAAATCTAGATAACATAAAAAAACAATCTCAATTTAGTAATTTTTCGAAAAACAATCCTGTTCAAGTATTTGGAGAAGAGGCTGATGATGCATTTTCAAAAACATTAAGACAGATATTTTTGGATATGGGATATGCATCTTATATGTTTAAACCAGAAGACTTAAATATAAACGTTAAAGCCTCTTGATTTTTTGTTATAAAATACTAATATATTCAAGGTAATACTAAAAATTAAGGGTAAATAAATGTCAAAAATAGAAGAAAGCTTATCAGTATTAAATGAGAAGCAAAAAGAGGCGGTAGATGCAACAGAAGAACGAGTTTTAGTAATTGCAGCGCTGGTTCTGGAAAGACTTCTGTTTTAACAACTAAAATAGCCAAATTAATTAGATTGGATAATGTGAATCCATTTAGTATTATGGCTGTTACTTTCACAAATAAAGCTGCTGGTGAAATAAAAGAGAGAATAGAAAAGATCGTTAATGACGAAAACAGTAAACCTATATCTTTAATCCCATTAACTACTGGTACATTCCACAGTATTTTCAATGCTTTGATTCTACGTAAAAATTGTGATTTGCAGGAAGAAAGGAAGGTTATGTAATTTATGATCAAGATGAATCTGTTTCTATGCTTAAAAAAGTAATTCATAGTTTAGACGTTTATCCGGCATCTGAAAAAGAATTAACCAAAAAAGTCACTAAACTTGCATCTGCATGTTCACATTATATTGGTTACTGCAAGGATAGAGGTATGAATTATGAAGATATAAGTCATCTAACTAATTTATTGCCTGATTACAGATTGGAATATGATTTGGCTAATTATGAAATTAATCGAATTCATGAAATATTCTCTGTTTATGAAGATGAATTGAAAAAATCAAATGCATTTGATTTTGGTGATTTATTGGTTTGGCCTTATAAATATTTAACACATCCGGCTCACACAAATGTATTGCAATCATACCAGAAAAGATTTTTACACATATTAGTCGATGAATTCCAAGATACTACAAAGTTCAATATGATTTAGTAACTCTTCTTGCGGAAAAAAACAATTTATTTGTTGTTGGCGATGATGACCAATCTATTTATGGATGGAGAGGCGCTGAAATAAGCAATAATCTTAATTTTATAAAAAGATTCAAAAGTACTAAAACCACGAGAGAAGTAAACTTGAACAAAATTATCGTTCTTATGCAAATATTCTTGAAACAGCCAACTATGTAATCAAAAATAACGTAGAAAGACTTGGGAAAACTTTGTGGACTCAAAAGGAAGATGGCTCTAAAATAACATTGGCTGAATTTAATGATTTAAGACAAGAAATACAATATGTTACTAACAGAATATGCACATTAGTTAATGATGGCGTTCCCGAAGAAGATATTGCAATACTGTATAGAGTTAACAGACTATCTAGAGATTATTCTAAAGAATTGTTTGCAAAAGGCAGAAAAGTTAATGTTGTCAATGGTTTGGATTTCACAAAAGAAATCGATAAAATTGGCTTTATCATATTTGAAAACTATACATAATGGAAGAGATCTGATATCTTTAAGTCAAATAATAAATGTTCCACCAAGAGGAATTGGTGATGTTTCTAAAAATAAATTATTAGATTTTATTGAAAATGAAAGAGACCTGAAAGATTTATCAATGGAAGACTTTGATATAATTGAGGCTCTTGAAAATGCAATAGATGAAAAAGTGTTGTCAGGTAAAGCAGAAAAAGGATTAGTTAATTTCGTAAATACTATGAAAAGTATAGATTCAGAATCTTTATTCAATAATGAACAAATTGAAGATCCGAATGATTTAACTTATTCTAATCTGTTTTCTTTACTGATTGAATACAATGAAGATGGTTATCCTTCAATTGTTGACTATTTGAGAGATATGGAATCAGAAGATGAAGAGTCGCCTTTAGAAAGCTATATTGACGTTTTAGTTAAAAGATTGGCATTATATGACAAAGAAGAAAACCCATTAGAGAAATTCCTTGAAGAAATTTTGTTAGAATCCTCATCAGAAGATAGAAAAGGGAAAATGAACAAAAAAAGGCGTTAAGCTAATGACAGTTCACACATCAAAAGGTTTAGAATTCCCTTATGTTTTCGTTGTAGATATATCATCTGATAATTTCCAAATGATAAAACACTTGACTTGGAAGAAGATCGCAGACTATTTTATGTAGCATTGACAAGAGCTAAAGTGAATTGATATTATCCTATGCTAAATCTGGTATTTATGGGTATAATGCAGACGGTGGAAATAAAAAGTCATTATTCTTAAAAGAATTACCTACTAATTTAGTTGATGAATTTATAAGTAATAAGTTTGGCAATACAAGTTACCCTCAAAAAGCCAAACCAGCTAATTTTCAACCTAAAAAAGATAATATTTTAAAACTGGGTGAATATTACACTCATAAGAATTTGGAACTGGCAGGATCTTAAAGATTGAGAAGAAATCTTTTGGATTTGAAGTGACAGGAGATTTCTCAGGTTCAGAAAGGACTTGGATTATACCAACAAAATAAAATATTTATCATTATAGTGTTGACATATCTTTAATAGTCATTATAATCTATCCCATACCCACTAGGAGAGAATAAAATGACTATTAAGAATGTATCAAACCGTGATAACGTAATTCGTATTCCATACAAAACAAGTGCTAAACAATCTTCATCAATCACTATTGAACCATTTGCAATGCAATTGCTTGCTGCATCCGTTGGCGATGCTTATGCATGGTTGCAAAATAAAGCTCGTGAAGTTAGAAATGAATTGATGGAACAAGCGCAAGAGCTTGAACGTCAAGGTCTTTTGATTAAAATAGATGCTTATGGCAATAGCGAGCATGTGAATGCTGATGATTTTATTCGTGGTAAAGTTTCCGCACAAGTTCGTTTAGCTGTAATTTTGAACATTGCTCGTGAAGATCTTGCATCACAAGTTACCAATGCTGCTAGCAGTAGCATCACTAATCGTGATAACGTTGTCCGTATTCAGTATAAAACTAGTGCAAAACAATCCTCTTCAATTACTATTGAGCCTTTGTCTATGAATCTGTTGGCAGCATCAGTAGGTGATGCACAAGCATGGCTTCAAAATAAAGCTAGTCAGGTTCGTAATGAACTTATGGATGAAGCACAAGAACTTGAACGTCAAGGACTTTTGATAAAAGTTGATAAAGAAGGTCATAATGAACATGTAAATGCTGATGATTTTATTCGTGGTAAAGTTTCTGCACAAGTTCGTATCGCCGTATTAAAAGAAATTGCTCGTGAAGAACTAGTTGCACAAGCACTCTAAATAGAGCGCTTATTTTAAAGGTGAAACTATGAATTTTAGAAAAATAGCTAGGATTGTCAATATTGACAATATATCTCCAATTGAAAATGCTGAAAAGATCGAGCTTGCAACTGTTGGTGGTTGGAATATTGCAGTCAAAAAACAAGAGTTTTCGGTTGGGGATAAAGCTGTTTATTTGAAATTGATTCTATGCTTCCAGTAGAAACTTCTTTTTTTGATTTCTTATCTCATCGTCCTACAAAAAATATAGACAAAAAAAATATAGACAAAAAAAAATATCACAAAATTAAAACAATAAAATTGTGTGGTGTTATTTCGCAAGGATTACTTGTTCCTTTATTTCAGTTAGGATTAAGTGAAGATATAGATTTGGAAACGGATGTTTCTGATTTTTTTGGTGTTATAAAATTAGATGAAGAATTTGAAAACGATTTTAAATCAGAGGTTGTTGATAATTTTCCTTCTTTTATTCCCAAAACAGAACAAAAAAGAGTTCAAAACTTATCTAAGAAAATCCAAAGATTTGATGGTTTGTATGAAATTTCTATGAAAATAGATGGTGCATCTATTACTGCTTTTAAAAAAGATGGAAAGATAGGCATAGCAAGTAGAAATACAATTTTAGAAGAAGGATATGAAGGAAATTATAAAATAGGTTTAATTAATTCTGGAATATGGAGTTTCCTTGCACAGTATGAAGGAAACATTGCCATTCAAGGGGAATTAGTTGGTCCAAAAATATGTGGCAATAAAGAAGACTTTCAAGACTACGATGTTTTGATTTATGATATTTTTGAAATTGATTGTCAAACTTATTTTCTCTCTGCTCAAAGATTGAATTTTTGTAAGATCAACAATTTAAAACATGTTCCTATTGTTTGTTTTTCGATGTTGTCTTCTTTTGAAAATGTTCAAGAAATAATAAAATTTGCTGATGGTCAGTCTCTAAATTCAAAATGGCGTGAAGGCTTAGTGTTTAAAAGCTTGGAGTATAGAGATAATGAAGTTTTTTCTTTTAAGGTTATATCAAACAAATGGCTTTTAACCTATTCTTAATTGTCTGCCCACATTATGTAAGAAAATTTTAAAGTAACTCTGTTATTTAAACTATCAGCACCATAACAATATTTTTCTACAGTACTCTGTTCGTCATAACGACTTACGAACTGTTTGAAAAATATTTTTTGTTCGCCTTCTTTTTTGATGTAAGACATTTCTATTTGTGACCACCCAACATCTTTTTGATATTGAATAATATTTGCACACACATCATTTGCCGGTATTTCATCAATGATGACAGAATAATTATTATCTTTGATAGTAGCGACAAATGTTGACGGATAAAAATAGTGAACTATAAAATTATATGAAAAACTATTTGGATAAACATTAAATGTTTTTAGCTCATCTGTAAAATATAATGAATATGGATTAGGTCTGTCAAGTCTACTAGGAATGATATAAGGTATCTTTTTCATGCCATTGGCAAAAAAATCTTCTAATATTTTATTATAACGATTTTCTACGTTATCGATACTTAACCATATAAAGAAAAGTGCTCCAAAAAGCGTTGCAAGTGATAATGTTACTGCACCTAAACCTAGCTCAAATTTTAATTTTGCCATTTTACCTAACTAACCAATACAATTCATCATTATATTTTACTTTTTCTAATTCATGAATAGGGCTATAATATGAATCTAATCCTTCATCTGATAATCTAAATTCTTTTTTAGGATGATAATTTATAATTATTAATTCTTTCGTCTTTACAATTAGACAAGATTTATCCTTTGTTTTAGGGTAAAGTCCTAAATTTTTACTTAACTTATTGTTATCTGTATAAGATCTTTTTGATAAATATATGCTATCTTCTTGTTTTAGGCATATAACAGATTTACCTTTATTTGGATCAATATAATGATATTGTTTATCCATATTGGTTTGACAACCTGTTAAAGATACTAATATCAATAAATTGGTGAGAATGTAAAAACGTTTGTTTTTCATAATATCTACAGTGTTTATATACATATATTAAATCTTTTTTGTGTAAATAAAAAGTTTAAATAATATTAATTTTCTATTAGCTTGCTTTTTAGATTTTTCGCAATATAGGCTAATATTTTATGGTTTGTTGGAAGCTTTTTAAGATCTTGTTCCATCAATAAATTCATGTTTTCTTCATATATAGAAAGCTTGAAGTACTTTATTATCTCGTGTATCCATTTGTTATACTCAATTGTTCTTAATTCCAAGTTATTTAACTTATTAATATCAAAGTTATTATTAATTACATGTATGAATTCATTTGTGTCATAATATGATAAAAATTTATTGTAATTAAACACTATGGAGTATAGCTTTTCCTCTACTATATCTATGGTAATAGATTTTTTTATTTTTAATTCGTTTCTTTTTCTTTGAACATATAATTCAAATAAAAAATCATTGCTTACGATATTTTTATTTTTTGTTATGATGTCTTGGGGATTATTTATAAAGCGATAAATACTCTTGTTAAGAATAGGCTCTATTAATTGTCTGAAAAAATTAATGTCATTAATACTTAATAAATCAGGGTTTTCATTATTCTCAAAATCGATATAAAATATATTCGAAAACTCAGTAGCCATAATTCTCTCTTTTTTTGGATTATACTTTTTAATTATTTAAAAGTCAAAAAAAAGCTCAGTAACTGAGCTTAAATTTTATTTTTATTCTAATATTTCGTTATCATCATCTAATGATGCGTCAATAACGCTATCAATATCATTATTATCAGCATTTTCATCAATAGATGGAACAATAAACACGGAAACAATTTGATCATTTTTCCCTAAATCAACCAGTTTATATCCTGTTGTCATTCTACTTGAAACTCTAAATGTTGCTAATGAGATTCTGTTTACAATGCCTTTTTTTGTAACAATGATTACATCATTTTCTAGGTTATCTATATAAGCTGACTTAACGATGCTTCCACTCTTATCTGATTCTTTAAACGCTTTAACTCCTTTTGAGTTACGAGATGTTTGTCTATACTCATTAACATATGAAAGCTTAATTAATCCATTTTCTGTTACTGTGGCAACAATACCCTTTTCATCATTTCTATCGATAGAGATTACACCTACTAATTTAGCGCCATCATTAAATTTAGTACCACTTACACCAGATGTAACACGTCCCTTTTTAACTGTAAAGTTTTCAACATCTGTTCTAGCGACAGTATTATCTGATTTAAAAAACATGAGGTCGTTATTACCAGTAGTAATATGTGCTTCAAATATTTTATCATCCTCAGAAATTTTCATAATTCTGATACCAGCTTTATATACAGAAGATGTTTTGTAATCGTTAGTGCTTCCTCGTTTAACCAATCCATTAGCAGTGATTAAAGTTAACTCTGATTTATCATCAAAAGGAATAGGAGTTATTTTCACGATTTTATCATCTGGCTTTTTATTAGGTAACAAATTATTAATATGGCGTCCAGATTCATTTGTGCTTATTTCGTAAGCTTTAATGGTAAATGCTTGTCCTTTTTCAGTAATAAACATTACATCATCATGTGAATTAGTATTTGTAGTGCTTATGATGTAATCATTCTTTTTAAGGTCGAATTTTTTATTACCTTGAGTTCCACGGCGTTGCTCTTTGAAATCTTCAACAGCCAATCTTTTTATATATCCATCATGACTATATAGCAATACTGATTCTTCTTCTTTTGTGAGGGAACCCAAGTCTGTTTTAATTAAGTTTTCACGTATTTCAGTTAATCTTTTTGAATAAGGATTTACTGTCCAATATTTATCAAGATCTTCTTTTGTTGTCATGAAGATTTGAATTTGTTCATCTGTCTCTTCTTGTATAATTTCTAAACATCTATGAGGATTTTCCAAAATCCTTTTATATTCAACATTTTCTTCATGACATTTATTGTAATCTTGAAGCATAGATTCAATTTGAAGTCCGTTAAGTCTTTTCAAATTCATTTCTAAAATAGCATTAGTTTGAATTAAATCAATATTTAAACGCGCCATTAATTGATCGCGAGTATCAGAAAGCTCTTTGCTTGTTCTAATGATTGAAATTACATCATTAAATTATCTGGATGAACTGCCTTCATTAACCCACTTAGTAAATGCTCTCTGGCTATATTTTTGTCATATAAAGTTTTGTTCTTCTCAGAATTACATCAATTCTATGATTGATAAATTCATTTAATATATCCTTCAATCCTAATAGTTTTGGCTCTCCGTTTACAATAACGGTAGCATTGTAGCTAATATTAGTTTCTAACATATCAGTGTTTTGAACAAGCTGATTGAAGATAACATCCGCATCATATCCATGTTTCAAAGTGATTGCAAGTCTTGTGCCTGTTTTGTCGGATTGATCTTCCACTTCATGAATACCCTCAACTTCTGGAAATCCAAATCTTGGGTGATCTTTAATATTTATAGGTAATGACAATGCTTTTATTTTGATTTTAATTTCTCTTTGTTGACTTGATAAGGGAGTGCATATATAGCAATAACAGTTCGTCCGTCTACGATTTCTTCGTTCCATTGGGAGCGCAATTCATTTTTGCTCTGCCAGTATTCCATGCATCAACCATAGTATTTGTGCCATGAATGATTCCATAAGTGGAAAAGTCAGGTGCTGGTACTAATCTAACAAGTTCACTAACAAGATATTCAACACCATCCATTTTGCATTGCACCATATATTTCAATGCATTTAAAATTTCGATAGGGTTATGTGACGGTATATTAGAAGCCATACCAACAGCAATACCTTGAACGCCATTAATCAATAGGTTTGGGAACCTTACAGGTAATACTACTGGTTCTGTTTCTGAACCATCATAGTTTGGTCTAAAATCTACAGTATTATGTTCTATATCAGAAAACATAGATTCCGCAAATTTATGAAATCTTGCTTCTGTATACGCATTGCTGCTGCGCTATCACCATCAACAGAGCCAAAGTTACCCTGTCCATCAATAAGTAAAGCTCTCATGCTGAATGGTTGCGCAGTTCTAACCATTGCTTCATAAACAGAACTATCACCATGCGGGTGATATTTACCAATTACATCACCAACAATACGCGCTGATTTTTTATAAGGTCCATTAAACTTGGTTCCCATCTGATCCATAGCAAAAAGAATTCTTCTTTGTACTGGTTTAAGTCCGTCCCTTACGTCTGGCAAGGCTCTAGACATAATAACAGACATAGCATAATCCAGATATTTTTGTTGACCAATTTCTTCAATATTACCAAAAGTGCATTACGCTTGTATCTTCTTCTATTGTATTCTTACTCATTTTTCTCTCCTATATTCTTAAATATCTAAATCAGCTTTTTTTGCGTTTTCCATAATGAATTCTTTTCTTTTTTCAACTTCTACGCCCATCAAATCATTGAAAATCCTATAGATATTATCTGAATTATCGTCTGAAAATTTAACTTGCATTAAGTTGCGTGTATTAGGATTCATAGTGGTTGGACCTAATTCTTTAGGATTCATTTCTCCTAATCCTTTAAAACGCTGTTTTGTATAATTACTAGGTAAGCCATTTGGGAAAAGCGATGTTTAAAGCTTTATCATCCGCATAATAAGTATAAATATCCTTTTTCTTAACTACATATAATGGAGGCATTGCTAAGTAAATATTTTCCATTTTTTATTAATTCAGGCATTTCATGTAGGAAAAAGTTTAAAAATAATGTTGCAATGTGAGCGCCATCAACATCAGCATCTGTCATTATTATTATTTTGTGGTATCTTAATCTTCATAATTAAAATCTTCACCATGACCACATCTTAATGCGCTTACAAGACTTCTTATTTCTTCACTCTCTAACATTTTCTTATTGTTAGTTAGTTTTGAAATATTTAATATTTTACCTTTAAGTGGCAAAATTGCTTGTGTTTTTCTATCCCGAGCTTGTTTTGCAGAACCACCAGCAGAATCTCCTTCTACTAGAAAAATTTCGCACTCTTCTGGTTTCTTACTTTGGCAATCTGCTAGTTTAGCTGGAGTACCACCAAGACCTTGAATACTCATTTCTTTTCTTGCCTTACTTTGAAGTTTTTCAAAGTTCTCTCTCATTTTCTGAGTATCTATGATTTTCTTAATCCACATTTGAGCAATATTCGGATTTTTGTCTAGATATTCATCTAAAAATTCTTTCATGGTGTTAGCTACTAATTTTTGCGCTTCGCTAGTAGAATAATTTATTTTTAGTCTGACTCGTAAACTTTGGTTCTTCTGTTCTATACGATATTACTACGTTGATGCCTTCTAAAATAACTTCGATTGTGAACACTTGTTTTAAATCATTATGCTTAGCTGCGTATTCAGTTAATACTTTTCTAATTGAATTTTCAAAACCTTTAACATGAGTCCCGCCAAGATCTGTATGAATATTATTCGCAAAAGATAAAATATTCGATTTAAAATATTTATTTATATAGTTAAAACGATATTTCAACGGATGAATTTTGGTCTTTCGCTTCTAAGAAAAAGTTCTCAGGGAAAAATAAAGGCTCAATAGGGTTTTCATCTTGATCTATTAATTTAATATCTTCTTTGACTAATATATTAGCAGTTTGCTCACTAACCATATCTACGATGCCATTTTCTGAATAATACTCAGTTAAAACACCATTTTCATCCTTCAAATTAAATTTTAATTTTTTTGTTAGATATGCAGTACGTTTTAGTCTTTCTCTAATAAGTCTGCTGTTAATGTTATGCCACCATCTTCTGCTATAGCATCTGTAAATATTTCAGGGTCAGGAGAAAAACGAACATTTGTTCCATTTCTTTCTTCTGTGTCATATTTCGAACTTCTTTCAATATATCGACTGGAATACCCTTTTCAAATCTTTGAAAATAAACTTTTCCGTTTTTATGTACAGTGATTTCTAAATAACGAGATAAAGCGTTGGTTACAGATGCCCCAACTCCGTGTAAACCACCACTGACTTTGTATGCTGAATCTTTACTACCAAATTTACCACCCGCATGCAAAACAGTGTAAATAATAGTTGCAGCAGAAATTCCCTTTTTAGGATGAATATCGACAGGAATACCACGTCCGTTGTCTTGAATTTCAACAGAGTTATCTTCTGGATGGAAAGTTATATCTATTTTATCGCAAAAACTGCTAATGCTTCGTCTACACAGTTGTCGCTTTTTCAAAAATAAGATGATGAAGACCAACTCTATCAGTTGTACCGATATACATTCCCGGTCTTTTTCTAACAGGTTCTAAACCTTCTAAAATATCAATCGATGAAGCGTCGTAGCTATCTAATTTTTCTGTTGAAGATGTTTCATTGTTGTTCGCCATTATTCCCTCTAAATTATCTTAAAAAACAAGATTAATTGTTTTATTGTAGTCCTATATATTATAGTTTATAACTATATAAAAATCAGCTAAAATAGCCTTTTTTCATAATTTTAATGCATTTATTTTCTTTAAAATAAAAAAGAGACTTATTAAAGTCTCTTTTTAGAGTTAGCAGAGATTATTCATCCATGCCTTTGGAAACTGTTTTCTTTTGTGCTGTAATACTTCATCAATAATACCTAAGCCTAGAGCTTGTTCTGCACCTATGAAATAGTCACGTTCACATAAAGCAAGCATTTGTTTGTAAGTTAATTTAGAACGGTCAGCAAGTTGTTGAGTCAAGAAAACTTTCATTCTGTTTATTTCAGCATTATGAATTCCCAATCAGTTGCTTGACCTTGGAAGCCCCCGGATGGTTGGTGAATCATTACACGGGCACTTGGCGCACAATAACGTACATCACCTTGACTTAATAGAAACGCACCCATGCTGCAAGCTTGACCAATACATGTTGTATGAATTGGTGCTTCAACCATTTTCATGGTATCAAAAATAGAAAGACCTGCTGTAACTGAACCACCGGGAGAGTTAATGTACATGCTAATAGGTAGTTCTGGATTTTCTTTGTTCAGGAACAATATCTGTGATACAATACTGTTTGCCATGGTATCATCAACTTGACCAAGGGCAAAAACAATACGATCTTTTAAAAGGCGGGAATAAATATCGTAAGCTCTTTCTCCATTAGGAGTCACTTCTGAAACACTTGGATGAATAGCATGACTACGAGGGGATTCTACGAGGGTTTGTACAATTTGTTTAGGCGTTTGGTAATTCATAAGTATTTATTCCTTTTTAGTTAACGAGGTAGATAGTATCAATGATGCATAAACTTGTCAAGTTGTTTTGAAAAAAATTAAAATCATATAAGATAAGAATAAGGTTACTAAGAGATTTAAATAAATGAAAATAAATGTTTTTAAATTACAAAAAATAAAGCTTTAGATATTCACAGAGATTATCTAAAATTTTTAAAAGCGAATATCATATTCTTAGTGGTGGCTTTTGTGCTATACGCTATAGGCAATTTTTCTGAATATGTAACATTCAATAGCAAAGATTTTATAAATATACAAAATAGCACAGAACATGCAGGCATGGTTAAAACTCCATCACTTTCAATGGAAACATGGTTTTTTCTTTCTTTTGTATTGGATATCATTTTATATTACTCCAACACTAATGTTGTGGTTTCATAGAAATAGTAATGTATCTAGTGGGAAAGTCCTTAAAGCAAAAAAAATTAATTTTGGAATTATTAAAAGTTTTGGTTCTGTATTTTTTAACTTTAGAATTTACGTATTAGTATTATTGGTGAGTTTTTTTGTTTTATTAATGATTAGTTTTTTGCTAAAAACTTTTCCAGAAATTAAGCAAGGAATTGACTTGATCGTTAATCTGTATGGTAAAGCATTGAATGCTCCTGCTGGTACACAACAAATTAATCCTTTTGTTTCACCTGAATTTACATCTTATTTAGAATTATTATCTGGAATATCTTATTTTAGAATTTTTATAGGTTGTTTGGAGGTGGTTTTTACAGCATTAGTATTACAAGTGGTTTATTTTGTGTCAATACCTTTAGTAGCAATACATAAAGATATTGGTGTTTTTAAATCATTGTTTCTTTCTTTTAAAGGAGTTGTTGTTAACTGGCATGTTTATTTGTCAATTTCAATATTACTTTTAGCAGTTGGTCTTTTTTCAAAATTAGTTGATCAAGTGTTCATTGTCTCTAGAATTACTGCTATACTACTTTCCGTAATTATTCTTCCTTATCTTATTTGATTCATAAAAGCTTTTTTAAAAAGGCTGAATAATCTAATTATATAACTACAAGACCTTCACATTTTATTTTAATTTAATGTGAAGATGTTATAATTAATATCACAAAACCTTACTTTGGTATAAGGCACTAGGATGCAAAATAAAAAAATTTTTAGATATAAAAACTACAGCAAAGATTCATTGCAATATGGATTTCAATCTCTTGATGAAATCATAGATGCAGCACATGAGCGCTCAATTGAAGGATATGGTAATCATGTCTTCTTGACTGATAACAATACATTGTTTTCGGCTCCTGAATTTATAAACAAAGCTCGTGAAAAAAAGCTTGTTCCTGTTGTTGGTTTGACAGTACACATACTTAACAGTTTATCAAAAGATATAGCTGGCTCAATGACGTTTTATGCAAAGAATGACAAGGGTTTTGAGTCATTAGTTAATATCATTTCAAAAACAGAAAAAATAAATGGTCAGCATTGCATAAGCTTATCAAATCTTAAAAAAGTTGAACCATCTGACCTAAAGGTTCTATTAGGAGGAAAAGACAGCATTCTTTATAATTTGATTAAAAAGACAATGAGTGATGATCCTAAAGTAAAAGAAATAGGAGTTAAACATGGTGACTCTTTAGGCGCATACTTGAAAAATGTATTTGGTCAAGAAAACTTAAATTATGAAATTCAGCCTCCTGAATCTGAAGAACAACATAGAATAAATGGAATAATTAGAAAAATGGGAGCTAAAAATTATGTTCCTGTAATACCAAGCTTTGATATTCGTGCTGAAAAGAAAAAAGATATGCCTTTATTTCTTAATAAAGGTAAGTTGCTTGTTTGAAAAAAGATGACCAATATAATTATCAAGATTCACTGAGTAAGGACTCTTCAAGAGAATTTTTAATGAGATTGATTTCGAAAAATACTTTTCTATAGATGAAATGAATAATTTAAATGAGTTTTCATTAGATTTCAATGATGGTTATTCTCTTTTATCGGATGAAATTTATATTCCTGAATCTGGTAAAGATTTGAGAGAGATCTCATTTTCTGCTTTGGAAAAAATAATCGAAGGCAAAACCGATGAAGAAAAGAAAAAATATAGAGATAGACTTGAACATGAATATGAGATTATTCATTCATTAGGTTTTGATGATTATTTCTTGATTTTTGATGACATTGTTAAAAATGTTGAAGGAGCTAACTTCATGGTTCGTGGTTCATCTATTGGGTCTTTAATGACTTATGCACTTGGATTATCAAATACGGACCCAGTAGAATATGGATTATTATTTGAGAGATTTTTGAATAAAAGCAGAGCAAGCCGTAGTGAGTATCCAGATATCGATTTAGAAACTGACAAAACAGCAGAAATTCAAGAATATCTTAAAAAGAAATATGGCGAAGATGGTGCATTTTTAATGACGGATAAGGTATCTGTTCGTTCAAAAACTTCAATTATGTATGTAAAAAATTCTTTATCTGATAGTTTTGAAAATGAAGATAATAAAAAACTATTTACATCTGCTTGTTTTGAGCTTTATGAGCCGATAAGGTTGAAAAAATATTATGACGCTGGCAAAGGTTCTCTTAAAGAAGAAATAAGCAAATACCCAGATTTTTTGCCTATTATTAATAAAAGTCAATACCATATTGGTATTACTAAATTAGCATTCAAAATAGAGGAACAAGTGACAGGATTTAAAAGAAGTCCATCATCTTATGTTTTAGTGCCTAAGAATAAAAGAAAATTATATTCAGAATCCATGTTGTCACCAAAATCAAAAGATGATAATTCGTCTTTAAAAACTTTGGAAATGAGTAAGCATACAGTATCTCTAATGGGATTGGTTAAATTAGACGTTTTATCCAATAACGTTTTGGGAAGATTGAGTCTATTGCTTAAAAATAGAACTGATATAAAAGTTGATGCTACAATGGATGATCCTAATGCATATAAGGTTCTTAGTAAAGGATTGACATTTGGTATTTTCCAATTAAGTAAACAATCTGCATTATGTAGTTCTGTAAAACCAAAGAACTTTGAAGATTTGGTTTCAGTTATGGCATTGATGAAGACCGGGTATTTCACAAGAAACTAAAAAAACTTACTTCAATAATAGAAGAGGAAATAGAAAGGTTGATATTCACCCTATTATTAATGAAATATTAGAGCCTACACATGGTGCTATTCTTTATGATGAACAAATAATGTTAATAGCTCAAAAGGTTGCTGGTTACTCTCCTGATGAATCAGATAACATTCGTTCCTTATTGAAAGGTAATAAGAAGGAAAAGCTTCATTTAATGAAGGATGAATTTATTGCCGGTGGAATCAAGAATGGTGTTGACGAAAAGTCAATGGAAAAAGTTTTAATACAATTGAACAAATGTGTGGTAAATATACTTTTAACAAAGCGCATGCTATAGCATATGCAAAGGTTGCATATCAACAAGCTAATATTGCGTATTACTATCCTGCTGAATATTTCTCATCTTTCGTTTTAGATGGAGACAACAAAGAGTATGAGCCAAAAGAAATAATTTCACAATTGAAATCATTGAATGGATTTAGTCTTCGATTCCCTAAGCCTAATGAAGTTTTCAAAGACTTTAAAACTGTAGTAGAAAATAATAAAACTACTGGTGTTGTTCCTTTATCTCATTTGGTGTCAGTAAACACTTATGATGCTATAGAAACCGCTAAATCAGAAAGACAATTTCAGTCTTTTCAGGATTTTGTAAAAAGGTCTTTAAGAACAGTTATGAATGCAAAGTCTTCTTATTCTTTGAAATAAAAAGAAAAGAAGAGAGAATCAATATTTAATGCATTTGTAAAAGATATTGAGAGCTTAATAAAAATAGGTATGTTTGACCATGTGGTTAAAAGTCAAGATGAATTATCTATACTAGATAAACGTCAAGCATTAACGGAAAACTTGAATGATTTGGTTAATCATTTAAAAGAACCTTATTTATTTAATTATGATCCAGTTGTTCATAAATCTAAAAATGAATTAAAAATTGATGTGAGTAGTATCATCACTGAAGAACCAAGCTTTTATTTGGAGAATCGCCAACTGCTGAATGGATAAAAAATAATGCAGGAAGTTATCAAAATGAAGAGAACAAAAAGAATGAGGAAAGAATTAAAAGGAGACGCGAAAGAGCAGCTTTATTGGCTGTTGAAAAAGTAGTATCTCAGGGAATCATTTTTTTGATAAAGCGTCTAAATCGGTTGAAGAACAAAAAAAGCAAGAGAGTAATTACTCTGCTCCGAAATATAAATAAGCCTCATAAGAGGCTTTTTTATTGTGTGTTATTAAGATTTCATTGTTTGTTATAAAACTTTTACATCTAAAATTTCTAATTCTCTATCTCCATTTGGAGTCTCAAAATAAACACGTCACCCTTAGTCTGTTTCAATAGGGCTTTGCCAATAGGTGATAAATGGGATATTTTATTTAATTTAAGATCTGATTCGTCAACCCCAACGATTGTATATTCAAAATGTTTTTCAGTGTCCAAATCTCGTAAAACAACTGTTTTTCCAAATCTAACAACTTCATCAGTGGTTATATCTACTTTATAAATTATTTTGCAGTTTTGTAATTTGTTTTGAGTATCTTGTATTTTTGATTCTACACGGTCTAGCGAGCTTTTCGCCGTGAGAAATTCACTGTTTTCTGATAGTTCGCCTGTATTTTCCATAGCGTCTGTCATCTGTTCCAAAACAGACTTTCGCTCTTCAAAATAGGTTTCTAGTTTTTCTTGTAGCTGAGCGTAGCCAAGTTCGTTACAACATAAATAGTAGTAGACATAATTTTTCCTTCAATAAGTTAATTCATTTAATTTTTAATAGTTTACGTTCCTTTTTCATTTTGTCAAATAATAGGTATAAAATATTTTTAAATAATAACATATTTATTTTATTTATCTTTAATGTTTTATTAAATAATATAAAATTATAAAATAGTGAACAAAAGGATAAGGTATGGTTTCTCAATATAAAAAATAGGAATACCATTATTAGATAATAATGATAATAGGGTATTGCTAATTCCAGATGATATAAAACATCTAGTTAAAAATGGTTTTGAAATAACTATTACAGCTTCTGCGGGATTAAAAGCTGGATATACAAATAAAGACTATAAAGAGGCAGGCGCAGAAATTGTTTTAGAAAATATAGGTTTAAAAAATTGTGATTTATTAATAATGCCGTCTATAAAGAAAAATGATTTTTACAAAAGTTTTGAAAATGTAGATAATTCTTTCATTAATAGATCATGATGATAAATTTAAAGACAACGAAAATAAAAATATTAAAAACTGGCTTAATTCTCAACCTTTAAGAAAAATGGTTTATATATTACACAAGAAAAACAAGATTTTTTAGCTGGACAGTTTTTGTTTTATTTGGTTCAAGGGAATCAATCATTAAATTCTGGAATTCTTTTTTCTAAAAATTCCAGGAATAGAAACTCAAAAATATTATTTATTGGGAATTCTTTCTTTGTAAAGGTTTTTTAAAAGAAATATTAAAAAACTGATTGTGAAATAACATATATAGATAATGATTATGATCGTTTAGAGATATTACAAAATGAATATGGAAATAGAGTTAATTCGATTTTTTTTAATTCCGAAAATTTTATAAAAAAATTAAAAGAATCTGATATTGTTATTTGTTCTGGAATAGCAAATGAAACTATAAGACAATCAGACATAAATAATATGAAAAGAAATTCATTATTTATTGATGCAGATTTTTCAAATAATTTAGTTGATATAAAGAGAGATAAAAACTTTTATATTCATAATAATATAAAACATTACATCTCAATGCTATAAATCTTAATCAAAGCATATTAAAAACAAGCTCTCTACATCTTTCAATAATAATTACCGACTTTTTGTTAAACCCGATATTTATAGCTTTAAATATGTTATGAAAATCATTCATTATTAAATGATTACAAAAAAGCGGAAACTAAAATAGATAAAAAATAATTTAAATAAATTATTAGACAATGATACAGATGATTCAGATATATCTTGGTTAGATATTGAAGATAATAAAGACTATTAAAAAATCCTCCGAAGAGGATTTTTTATTGTTTAAATTTTTTTTAGTAAAGTAAGTTAATCTGTCTATTTGTTTCTCTATTCACAGCGCCTGTACGAGCACTATCTAGATTTGTGTCGTTGATATTTAATAATCTTCCAGAACTACCTAGGTTATCTGTTAACACGCCATTTATAAGTATATTAGGATTGTCAATTACTCTTGAGTTATATCCTGTTTGGTCTTTTAACATTCTATCGCCATAGTTATAAACTTGTTTTTTAACAGCAGAGGTATTTAAACGCTTACATAAACCCTTTTTAATATTGCTAATCATACCATCTGCTACTTCTGTGATTCTTTCTGATGCAGCATCATAAATGCTACCTAAACCGCCACCCGTAAATATACCTGATATTTTAGAGAAAACGCTATCATCATTGATATATCGTCTATATCTCCCCCAAAAATAGTCACAATCCTCTTGTGTTGATACAAGGCTGGAGTTTCCTGCACCGCCAGCTTGACTTGCATAAGTATCTAAATTTGAACCTACACCCTGTGAAGCGACTTTAAAGCTCTCAAAATCTGTTATACTGGTATCTCTTTGAACTATGCCTTCACTCTTCTTTCTATGTAACTTGTTAACTCTTCTGGAGTACAATCATATTCGTTGGAGCCAAACTTGAATCTGCAACAGAAGCATCTGCTGCCAGACCAACACCTGTTATTGAAAAAGAGGCAACTAATGATAATGCCAAGATTGATTTTTTAAATTTATTATTCATTGATTCAGCCTTAATTAATTTGTTTTATAGTTTGGTCTAAAGCATCCAGCCTTTCTTTGAGAATATTACAGGTATGATGCTTATTCTATAAGTATATAATAATCTTTCAGCGAAAAGTCTTTGAACAAGCGAAGAACCACTTTCCTGTATGGAAATTATGTATTGTAATAATTTTATAACTAACATTGGAGTGTTTTCTTCTAACTCAGCCAAAACAGACATTACATGCGAAGTGTTAAAATAAGCCAATGCACTTACAAAGTTATCAAAGTTAATTGTTTTGTTATTTTCTAATTCATCTTTTATACTGCTAACAACATCTTTTATTTTTCTAATGGCTTCATTGTTGTCACTAGTCCAGTCTTCAACTTTATCAATACCAGCAATAAGCTCTTTATTGCTTTTGTATATCAAATTGTTAAATTTTATCATTTCCGGGGTTAAGGGTTTTTGCCGATTCCATATATCTTCAATACTTATATATTTTATATCATAACAAAAAAATGACTTTTTAAATTAAAGTAGACGGTTTTATTATGTTTTTTTAACTTTCAAAAATTGTATAATATCAATACACTAATTTAAGAGCAATAAAATGTCAGCAGAAGCAAAAGAAAAGAATGTAAGAGATCCAAACCATTTAACAATAATGCCAATACAGGCATCATTAAATCCATCTCCTGTATATAGAAGACCAGCAATAGCTATTATTGAGTCATTGAGACCATCACAAATTAGAGAATTAGTTAAACAAAATAAAGAAAATATTGGATTATGTTCGTGATTTAAAATTCTTTGCAAACTTTTCTGCATTGCCGCAAGCAAGAAGTGCAGAAGTTCTTTCTGATAATGTACAAAAGAATTTAGAGAACGAATTAAATTTAGATAGAAGATTGCAAAGAGTGTTGCAAGTGTCGTCTGCTTCAATACCTCCAACTGTATTAGCATCACAGTATCGTCCAAATGAAAGCATAGTGGAAAAGTTGTTAAGTGCTGTATTCTCAATGGGAGAGAAAGCTACAAGTAAAAACGCACCTAAGCCTGCTCTTACACCGGGTCCATCACCATTTGATAATGCTGGTGAAAGCGAAGAAGAAAGAAAAAGAAAAGAAAAACTTAAACAAAGTTATTCATCACCATCACCAAGCTAAGAATAAAGCCTCATAAGAGGCTTTATTTTTTGTTGTGTTCCATTTCTAACATTTCTATAACTTCGTCCATTACAGATGAGTATATTTCTTGTAAATCATTGTTGCTTTCTACTTTTGCATAAATATCACTAATTACACTTCTTTTTCTTTCGCAAACATTCCAAACATGTTCTTCAATGGTTCCTTGAGCGACTATGTACCATGCGTTCACGGCATTCAATTGACCAATTCTATGTGCTCTATCTTCTGCTTGGTTATTGATCTCAGAACACCAATCCATTTCTGCGAAAACTACGTTTGATGCTGCTGTCAAATTAAATCCCATATAAGCAGCTTTAATCGAACAAATTATTATCTTTTTATCTGAATCTTCTTGGAATAAGTTTTTATTCTCATTTTGTGTTTTAGAGTCATCGGATATAATTCTGCATGAATCTGGATATAATTCTAACAATTTATGTTGAATAGGCTTATGATAAGCAAATACAATAACTTTTTCTCCACTTTCAACAAATCGGTCAATAATTTCTTTTATTGCTGGTATTTTTTGATGTGCAACATAAAGTCTTAAATCTTCAAGCATTTTAATTCTTTCATTATGACTGCCTTTCAAGAACTCTGCTAATGATTTTTTATACAATTTACTATCTTCAAGCTCAATTGACATTTTAGTTCTTGTTTTTTCAGGAAGCTCAGATAAATGGTCCTTTTTATTTCTTCTTAAGAAACAGTTTTCTCTTAACATTAAGGCTAATTCAGCTAAATTACTAGCACCTGTATAATCAGTACCAAATACTGTTTTTTTAGGGTCGCAAAATTTTTCTAAAAATTGAGTTTGTCCACCAAAATAGTCTAAGTTTCCGGTTATATCTAATTGGTTAATTAAATCTAATGGTGCTTTAGTAACTGCTGTACCTGTTAATAAGAATCTGTAAGAAGTCGCTTGACCTAATTCCTTGCATAATACAGAACGCTTTGCTTCTGGATTTTTAAGATAGTGGCACTCGTCCATTATGGATGTTTTAAAAGGTATTTTTTTCAAATTCGCAGAATGTTTTTGTAAGTTTTCATAATTTATTATATAAATATCACTACCTTCTTTAAAAGCAGTCTTTGAACCTAGAACAGTAATTTTTCTTTTGTCACCAATTACTTTTTCTATTTCGTCTTTCCAATTAAACTTAATAGAAGAAGGGCATGTAATTAATAATGGATATCCATTAATTATTTCTACGGCAGCTAAACTCTGAATACTTTTCCCAAGTCCCATTTCATCGCCAAGCATTGCTCTCTTATTTATAATAAGGAAACATGCTCCAATTTCTTGGAAAGGACGTAATGGAATATTCAAGTTATAATTTAAACCTATAACTGTGTCTTCTTGTGAAAGATTATTCAGATATAAATTTATTTGTTTCCTAGCTGGATATGAAAAAGTAATTTCATTATTAGCAACATCTTTGATAATAGTGTAAATAAGCTTTAAACTTAGAGGACAAGTATTATTTTGTGATGAAAAATTTATTTCTTTATTATCTGTTAATTTGTTTAACATGGATTCAGTTAGGTTTTCAAACTTAACAATTTCCTTTTCGATAGTAATATAATTTTTACTTTTGCTAACATTTGTATTTTCTATACTTTCAGGTCTTTCAATATCGTCCATAGACGAATCTATTTCTGATAAATAATCCTGATAATTATCTAAAATATTCCAAGCATTCTGCATAACTTGTATATTCCATTTGTTTTCAGGATATTTACAAATATTATTTGCCTTCACAAAATCAACGTCTTCCATGAATCCGTATCCTTCTGTTTCTATATAAGAACTATTTAATTCTTTTAAATGATTTAAAGCTGTTTTAATTGATAACATAAAATCTCATTTTCACCGACTACTGTATAATTACAAAATGTCTCTGTTGACACTTCGTATTATATAACTTAAAAAATCTTTTGCAAGTCTGAAATTAATTCAGCAAAATCTTCGACCATAATAAATAGAGAAGATTGAGCAATTGCTCTTTCGTCATCTGACTCACCTAAATCGTCTTTAATTTGTTCTTTTGCAATATCCAAGAACTTAACTTTACTGATTTTGAATTTTTCATTCAATGAAAAGGAAATTCTTTTTTGCCAAACTAAATCTAACTGTTCAACAATTTTACCTTTAGATAAATGATTTTTAATTTCATCAGCAGTTAAATCTTGTTTATTAGCTGTAATTTTAGCATCCCCTAATGGATCTTTAAGTTTAACGTTATCACCTAAATCAAAAGGATCATCAGCTTGGCTTGCTTTCATCCAATCTCCAAGAGTGGTTGAAACATCTTCTTGTGCAGAAATAGGATCTAATTCTAAACCATCTACTGTATTTCTTAGTATTTCCAAGAATGCATCTGTTTTTCCAGCAGAAGATGAATCAATAACTAAAAATCCATTTTTAAAATCTAAGTATCCAAAGATATAAGATGAAGCTATATCAGCAGTTGGCAGTTTAACAGCAATAATGTCTTCAATCATTGCTTTCTGTTCTTTCTTGCTTGGGCGAGCACCACCGTTTTCGATAATTTCTTTAATTCTTTCTTTGAGGGTTTCTTTAACAGAAGATGAATTAATAACTTTTGATTGAACTTTGAGTTTTAACAAATACGCAGAAGTTCCTACTTTAAAAGCAAGATCATTTTCAGTATCTAAATAGTTATCCCAACCTTGATTTTTACTTTCAGTTTCATCGAGAGGAAGTATTCTTTTATCTTCAAGCATTTTTTGAAGTTCGTTTTCTTTTATTTCTTTACTGTTTAATTTGTACGGAAATATATTTTTGTAAAATAGATTCATATTTATTCCTAGTAGGTTAGATGTTTTTTGTATATGAAAGAATTTTAGGAAATTTTTAACATAAAAGCAAGTAAATAGTTAAAATATTTTTTATTTTTTTTAGTTTAATAATTTTATTATTAAATTATGGTAATCATCAGAGACATATATATAAAAGGAAGGGTGTTTTATTTCGCTATATAGTTTTACAATTTCAATTAAAACATCGTTTTCAACAAAACTCAAAGTAATGCCTTTTTTATATTCAGTGCATTCTAAAAGAGAATTAGATATATTGTGAGAAAATTGTCGGAAGAGTAATTTAGTAATGACACTGAAGGAATCATCATTACCAAATTCATCTGTTACTTTTTTGTAATCTTGTATAAAAGAGGAAACTATTTTTTGTAAGAGAATGAAATAGATTTCATCTTCGTCTTTTTTTATCTGAATAGTTTTCTCTGCTTGATACATAATATTTACTCGGAGAATAAATTTTTGAGTTCATTTAGCGTATCATTAAGATTTTGAATGTCCTCAATAATCAACATTATTTTATTTTCAATTGTTGAATAATTAATTGCTAATTTTTTAACTGTGTCAATTTTATCTAGCTGAATTTCTAGTTCTTCAAATATTTTAAAAAGCTCAACAATTTTCCTTTTAGCTAGAGTTGTATCATCTCCATAAATATTATTATCACTCTCAGTTATGATTTTATCAATTATATCAATGATATCGCTTCCGTATCCTTGTATATCAGCAATTGTATCTTTTATTATTTTTCTATTCTGATTTGATATTGCTTGGCGTTGATAACAACGTTGAATAACCTCAATTAAATCTAATGTTGATTTTTTTGGTTTTTGTGAAATTATAGATATTTCATTTAAATGTTTATTTAGTCTTTTTATAGCTCCTAGTTCAGTTCCCTTTTTTAAGTTTAAAACTTCATTTGGTGCTATTCCAAATTCTTCTAGAAAAATATCGTTTTTGTCTTTTTTTAAATTTTTGCTCATCATTTTTCTCGTGATCTTAAATCATAATATCTTTTTTAAACCTGAACTTTCTAAATAACCTATGGATATTTTACTAATATTTAGTTTTTTATTATTATCTTGGTTATATATGACGAAATAAGGTGCAATTTGTAAATTATACATAGTTAATATTTCTTTCTTTTCATCAGTCAATTCTGAAATGTCAACCTTTATAAATATTTTGTTTTTTCCTTCTTCTTTTTGCTTTTTATAATAGTTAATTACATCAATATCAGCAAAACTATTTTTTTCCATTTCTCTACAAGCAATACACCAATCAGCGCCTACGTAAACAATTACTTCTTTGTTTTCTGCTTCTGCGTTATGTATGATACCATTTAATTCGTTCATATTACTTACATGTAAAAAATATGAACTTAATTTTTCATGCTGAATGTTGTATTCATTATTAGATTCTTTACTTAAGAATATATTTGGGTTGAATATATTGAATATAAATAATGATAATCCTAATACTATTATTCTTAATATTTTATTATTTATTGAGATTAATAAAGTAATCATTATGAAAATCATTAAATAATTAAATAATACAGGTTGTATATACCGAGATAAAGTATATAAAGAAAATCCGAATAATAAAAACCCTAATATTTTTCTAGCGTCATATAACCATTTACCTGTTTTTGGCATTAATTTTTTTAATACTGTAGCCATTAGAACCATAGGAGCAATCATTCCAAGTGCAAGTATTGATAATAACCACATACCATAAAATAACTGGCTTTTTTGTGATATAAAAATTAACGTGGCACCTAATGGCGCAACTGCACATGGACTTAATATTAATGAAGACAAGAAGCCGATAATAAAAGTTGTTAATAAATTTTTATTGTTTATTTTCCTTATAGCGCTATCTATTTTACTATTCAAATTTTGCGTGCCAAAACTACCATCTGAAAATAATGTTAATGCGCCAAGAATAATAAATAAGATTCCAGATGAAATTATAAAAATAGGATTTTGAATGGCGACTTGTAAATTAATTGAAAATAGATCGATAATCAATCCAATCATTGCATATGAAAAAATAAATCCTAAACCATAAATACTTGATACCAATAAAGGTTTTTTATTACTTCCTATTACTAATCCTGATATTAAAGGAAGTGTAGGAAATACACATGGAGACAAACATAAAAGCAATCCAATTCCAAAGAATGTAATTGTCGTGATAATGAAAGATTTATCTTCTATTATACTTTTGATTTCACTGCTGTCATTAGTCGTTAATTTTATATTATTTGTTGTTTTTGATTCTTTCGTTTCTAAGTAATTAAGATTTGTTATGTTTTTTATTATTTTTTCTTTCGGATAGCATATATTGTAAGCTTCTGAACATCCTTGATATGACATTTCAATATTATAATTAGGTAAATTATCTAAATTTGTTATGAAGGTAGAGTTATATTCATAAACGCTCACTTTACCAAAAATATCATCATTTTTTTCAAGTGAATTAATAGGATAGTCAATATTGCTATTGTCTATTTTTTGACCATTTATTTTTAATTCAAATTTATTTTTATAAATATAATATCCATTTTGAATATTAAAATTCACTATCAATTTATTATTTTTTGAAGATATATTTGGTTGAAAAGCTTCTTGGGCAGGAAGTATGTTTGCGCTTTCCCTTAATGCTGAATCAGAATTAAATACTGATTCGCTTCTTAAAGGAGTGGAAAAAACATTTGAAATTTCTTTAGAATCAGAAGCTATTGATAAACTTGAAAATAAACTTAGAATGCTTATTGCTAATATTTTTTTGTACATAAAAGACCTTGCTATTAATGATATATTATCAGCAAAGTCCTAAAATTGGAAATTAAATTTTATTTTTTATGTATTCAGGCGATATGTGTTCCGTCAACCAAACATTATTTTCTGACAAGAAGAATTTAAAACCGTCTTTTTGCATTTGCGAAGCATTTATTTCTAATATTATTAGTTTTTCTTGATCTTTTGCATGACGTATACCAACTTTTTTAGCTGTGTTTAGATCTTCTGATAGATGAACATATAAGCGAGACATTTTTTTAATGCCATCTTTTTTTATAAAAATAAGGTTCTCTATAGAAGTTCCGTGGAATAATATATCTGGTGCTTCTTGCTCTTTAAATTGTATATTAACAGAAGCTTCACTATGTCCTTGAAAAGCTCGAATGAATTTTAAATCCAAAGATAATTCATATCTTTTTTTATTATTGATTTTCACAATGTGTTCAATAGTGTCTAAATCACACATATGGTTGAATTTTTTAGATATAGATATAAGATCTGAGGTTAATACCCAGCCATTAGAGTCAATCTCTATGTTTTCTTGTTTTGCACCATGTCTTAATATATAAGACATAAATATACCTAAATCTATTATTTTTTGTTTTGACTGTTTCATTTCTTCTATTCTTGTGGTTATTAATAGTTACCTATGATACATTTAAAAATACTTTAAGTCAAATAAAAAATGAGCCATCAAGGCTCATCTTATTACATTTAAGTTATTACAATGAAATTTACAAGACAATATCTAATCCGCCATCTTGTTCTTCATCTTTTTCATCTTTTCCATTTTTTTGAGTAGCTGTTTTTTCCTTAACAGTTTTATTTTTAGTTGTGTCTTGTTCAATCTGCTGAGTAGTAGAAGTATTTTTGTTTGTATTGTTAATAGTTTTTAAGAAAATAGTGAGCAACTTAATTGCTTTGTCTTCTGTTAACTCATTTTCGTCTTGTACTCCTTGTGTTCCAAGAGCTGATTTCCAAGATGTTTTGGAATTTTTAGCATAAGTTTTCAAATGATTTAAAAGATCTTCTGAAACTTTAGACTTAATTGCTCCAACAGCATCTAGTTCATTTGCAGAAGCGAACTCTCCACCACTTAATCCAGCATTTCCTAAAGCTCTACCTATAGCAGATGTTTCTGCTACTTCGTAAGCTGCTTTCTTGTTCATTTCAGATGAAGTTCTTTTTTCTTCTGCATGTCCAGTTGCAATCTCTCTACTACCATGTTCAGTAAATAAAATCAAAGCGGCTTTAAAAACAACCGTATTATCATTTACAGATATGTTTTCAGTTTTTATCTGAACATCAAAGCCAAAATATTTTCTGATTATTTCTATTCTTTTTGCTACTGTAGTATATTTTTTGTTATTGTAATCAATCTTGTCAGAAGTAGTTTCAATTTCTTTAACTGCTTGTCTTAATTTGTCATTAAAATCTAAAGCATCGAGACCATTATCTTTAAATGCATCTTGAATGTCCGCATACAATCCTTTAACATCTTCCTTACTTTTACCTTCAATTAATTTTACAACTATATCATTAACTGATTCTTCTGATACTTTTTTACTCATTTTTATTTCCTCATTAAAGAAGGGAGGGTTTCTCCCTTATACGTTTATTGTTAAGTTATTACTTTTCTGCTTTTTCTGCTTTTTTAACTGTTTTTTCAGGTTCTTCGAGAAGTCCCAATGTAACTCTTACTTGATGTTCAATCACATCAGATTCTTCTGGATGCTCAATTAACCAAGTTCTCATATTTGCCTTACCTTGTGCTAAATTACCAACATTCGGTTTGCCATACCATGCGCCTGATTTTGTTAATAGATTTTGCTCAACAGCAAAGTCAATTATTTCGCCATATTTATCAATACCGCTACCAAATAAAAGGTTAACTTCTGCTTCTTTGAATGGAGGGCTTACTTTGTTTTTGATGATTTTAACTTTTACTGTTTTACCAACTTGAACATCACCTTCTTTAACAGCCGTTGTACCACGAATATCGATACGAACAGATGCATAGAACTTTAATGCGTTACCACCTGTTGTGGTTTCTGGATTACCAAACATTACGCCAATTTTCATACGCAATTGGTTAATGAAAATGACAGTAGTATTGGTATCTTTTACTTTACCAGTTATTTTTCTTAAAGCTTGGGACATTAAACGAGCTTGTAATCCCATATGAGAATCACCCATTTCGCCTTCAATTTCAGCCTTTGGAACTAATGCGGCTACGGAGTCAACGATAATAAGATCTACTGCTCCTGAGCGAGTAAGCATATCAACAATTTCCAAAGCTTGCTCACCAGTATCTGGCTGAGAAACTAATAGCTCTTCAACATTTACTCCTAATTTTTGAGCATAACTTGGGTCAAGTGCGTGTTCCGCGTCTACGAATGCAACGATTCCGCCTGCTTTCTGACATTCAGCAGCAACTTGCAATGTTAGTGTGGTTTTACCAGAGCTTTCTGGACCATATATCTCAATAATTCTTCCTTTTGGTAAACCACCTATTCCTAAAGCATGATCTATTTTAATAGAACCAGTACTAATTGATGGCATTTTTTGAACATCCCCGTTCAATTTCATAATGCTTCCTTTACCAAAAGCCTTTTCTATTTGCCCCATGGCTGCTTCTAGCGCTTTTCTTTTATCTTCTGTCATTGGTGTACTCATATTTTCTCCGTTTTTTACGTTATTGACCGTAGTCTTGATATTTTATATTATGTTTTAAAAAGATCAATATCAAATAAAAAATAAATTTAAGTTATTAAAATTATTTTTCATTTCAATTTGTTTTTCATCTGTAAATGCATCTTTAGATAAATAAATATTATTATTGTTTATTTTATTAACAATACTAGATACTTTATTTAAACAAGTGTGTATATAGCTCATCTGAGGTTTTCCTTTATACCCATCTTGAACAACCATAGTGATAACATAGGGGGTTGTTTGTCGATGTAAAATAATAGAACCACCCTCTAAACTATCTTTTCTTATGTTGACCATTATTTTTTCAAAAATGTCGGGATGTTTGTACTTTATTAAAGAAGAAAATTCTCCAACTGGCGTTCCATCTAGTGCTACTAAATATGCTAAGGTTGCATTTTCATTTGCAATACAAGGATATAATTCTATTAATTGTTCGTCTGTTTTTATAATGAATAAACTCATCTTTATATCCTCAAATCGTATCTATTAAATTTATCTAATTCTATTTTTATTTGTTGATCTTTCTCTTTTCTTTTATTTTCTTCGCCAGCACTTAATATTTTTGATGGTTTTGTTATAAAATCTGGAACCCATAAGTTGCCATTCTGAATTGGATGATAAATCCAATCTGTACCAATACTAAAACTTACTAAAAATAAATTTTTTAAAATGCTCGTATTTTCTTGTATTCCATTTTTAACCAATGATTGATAACTATCTGTTGGCATAGATGTCTTCATTATTGAGTTTTCATCTTCTGAAAGGACAATATTTTTCAATACTATATTTGAATTAACGTCATACGTAGTCGCATGTATAGGAATATGCCATTTACCATCTTCTGTTTGTCTGAGACATAAACAAATATTTTCAATATTATCAAGGCTATAATGTTTTGCGATTTCAATAAATGATTCTGTGTTTTTTGTTAATATAAAAAAAACATTTGGCTCAGTAAAGCGATAGTAAAGAAATTTGTTATCTACGGTATAGAATTCTCTTTCAAATAAAATTATTCTATTTGAAATTGGATTTATTGTATTATCTTTACTTGTGATTATTTCCTGTGCATAATCTTCTATATGATGGGGCATAACAAATACTTTTGAACTTTCCTTTAATCGCAAAATTTCCTTTAGTAAAGTGTGTATAATTGGGAAATTTTTAGACTGTATTTCACTAAGCTTCTGCATTAGTGAATCGAGTCTTTCATTTAAGCCATTAGTATTAATTTCAAACATTTATAATTCCACGGATTTGTTCAAATATATTTCTTACTAAAATAACATCATCTTTTTGATATTTTATAATCTTATCGACTTCGCCATTTTTCCATGTGTCATACACCATACTGCCATCAAAATCTCCTTTTCCTTTAATACCTAAAGCTTTTGCAATAACATCTAATTTTACATAATTGTATGAACCAGATGAACCAGTCCATATCTCCATAGTGTCATATGCTAAGTTATTGTTATATCTTTGTCTTGCTGAGTAAATCAATCTTCCAAGATGTTTTAATTCATTTGGATTTTGAAAACATTTAACAAGCATTAATTGTAAATCAAAATTTTTAATGTTATGTCCAACAAAGGCAAATTCATGATTTAAAGTTTTTATAGAAGATATTTCTGTAGTTTTGCTATCGAAAATATATTCTTGTAAATCTTTAAGTAATCTGATATCGTTTTCTTCTTCATTGTAAAAAACAACAGGATCTTGATCGTTTATAGCAATTCCAAGAGTTAATATTTTAGCAGAATTTGTGTCAACAGCGCCTTTTTTGAAGTCTTCTTCTTTGTTTTCTTCGTTTTCTTTATACCAAGCTTTTATCTTTTCTGGATCTTTATATGTTTTAGGCGGCTTTTTATCAGATTCAAAATCTTCCAATTTTCCTCCGGGTATTGTTTCAGCATCTATAAAACCAAATATTTTCATTTTTATTCCTCGTATTAATGGTCTAGTCTTCTATTGTTTGCTTGTTCTGTTCTCCATACATCTATTTCAAGTTTTAGCATCTCCAAAGACCACCAAGCTTTAGTTTCTTCTTCTGTTGCTATTTCTAATGCTTCTATAATTTGAATGTATTCTGGATGTGCATAAGCCTCTCTCTCTTGTACAGCCACTGCACGAAATTGAGGTTCGAATTGTTTCATTAATCTAGCTTTAACAACTTTTCTATAATGCTCCAATCCGACTCTTTTGGATTTGAACTTTGCTAAATTTGCTATTAATTGAATTTGTTTTTCTTTACTACTATCACTAAAAAAATCTTCGTAACTTTTATCAATTGCCATGTTCTATATCCTTAGAGTCTTATTAGATTAATATTTTATCTTTTTATTTATAAAAGTCAAAATTAGATTTTACAAATTCTTATTTTTCTAATATTGCAAATTCTTTTGAATACGAAATATATTTATTAAAATATAGAATTGTTGCTTGTTTAAAAATCGATTTATCTTTAATAATTATTGAAGCGTCAGCAGTGTTATTATTTTCACTTGCCCTCTTAACTTTGGTAGTGCCTGCATTGTAAGAGATTGTCGCTAACTCATAATTATTATCAAAGTTATTTTCAGAATTATATTTTATATAATCCTTGTAAGGTTTACATGCCTCCTATAAGAAATAATAGTTTTATTTATATTTGCATATTGTCCATAAGTCGTTTACTTTTTTTAAATAAAAAATATTAATTTTATCTAGATTGTGAAATTTCAATTTTTTTGAATTCATTAGAATAAGCCATGTATTTAAAGAAATAAGACTTTGTATAGTTATCAGCTAGATTTTTATCTTGTAACAAAATCCACACGTTATCTGAATTATTATCTCTTATAGCTTTTTTTACATTTGAAGTTCCAGCATAATAAGCAAGAATGGCTAAATCATATTTTTTGTTGAAGTTTTTTTCTGCATTTTTATTTATATATTGAATTGCAGCCGTTGTTGATTTTTTCCAATCATGACGTTCATCAACGTTTTTATTAATGGTTAATCCCATTTCTTTAGCCATAAAATAATTTAATTGCCACATTCCAACCATATTTTTATTTGTGCTGACAGCATTTTCATTGTAACCAGATTCAATGGCAGCAATAGCATATATATTTGTTGGCATGTTATATTTACTTGCTTCTTTTTCAATATACTCTTTATATGGTTTGGATGTTTCGTATAGTTTTTTGGATTGAATATTTATTTCATTTTTATTTTTGGATAAAAATAAGTTATATTCGTTATGGCTTTTTAAAGAGATATCGTTTTGGTTGCTAGTTGTAGAACATGCCGTTAAAAATAGAGAAATAGATATTAAAGTAATATTTTTATATTTGGATTTGTACATTTTTTCACCTGTATAAAGTACATTATTTTAGTTTATATGGTTTAAAAACTAAAGCCAATCCTTTTATCTGGAATAAAAAAAGCACAATAAAAATTGTGCTTTCTGAAATTATATGAATTAAAGATTCATAACATATGATGTATTTGGATCTATTCCATTTGTTTTATCTAAATATCTAAAATAGTTTATATAAGCAATAAAACGTAATAAATATTCACGAGATTCTGTTCTAAATAAATCTTTATCTTGAATCAAAACCCACACATCAGCAGTTTGATGTTTAACAATTGCTTTCTTAACTTTACCTACACCTGCGTTATAGGATAATACTGCTAATTCATAATTACCTTGGAAATTATCATCTGCAAGTAATTTTATATATTTCATAGCAGCTTCAGTTGATTTTTTCCAATCATGTCTTTCATCAATTTTGGCATAAACATCTAATCCCATGTCAGAGCCAGTACCTTTCATAAATTGCCACATGCCTTTGGCATTTGCTCCACTTACAGCTTTAGGATTAAAAGAAGACTCTACAGCAGCTAGTGCGTAAATTTCTCTTGGGATGTTATATTCGGATGCTTTTTTCTCTATGAATTCTCTATATTGAAAACCGTTGTCATATGCGAATTTTGCCTGACTTACTAATTTTTCCCTATTATTTTTTACATAGCTTAATAAATATGGATCTGAATCATTCCATTGGTATCCAAAAAAAGCATTTGGTTGGGCATGAGCAAAACTGCTTAAAGAAAACCCTATCATTAAAATAATAGGGGAGAGAAATTTTGATTTTATTGTCTTTATCATTGTGTTTAAAACTGAACCTATTTTAAAACTTTATCATCTTGCGTTTATTAAATTTGACTTTAAATAAAAAAAATTATAAAATAGTTCGTTTAAATGTGACTTTTGAATACATTTCAATCTTCTTCTATCTCTTCTGCATGTCGAATCATTACTTGAATAGACTCTCTACCTTGCCATTTATTCACTCCAACTTCGATGATCATTCTGTAAATTCCATTTTCATGTAATATCTCAAACATCGGATGACTGGTATATTTGAACCATATACCTTTTATGTCTTGACCATTAACTACAATAACAAATTGAGCAGTATCTTTTTTAGTACCGACTATCTTTATGCTTTTAACTAATGCATCAACAGTAAAAGCGGGATAATCAAATTGTCTTCCATATGGCTCTAATTCTTCAATTTCTCTAAATAATGTCATATCAATTTTTCTGTTAACGGGTAAATAACCATCTGTTAATACTTTAGGATGTATTTCAGCAGGGTCTACACGGTTTCTAACCGATTCTTCAATGCCTTCTCTTAGTACTGTTATGTTTTCGTATTTCAATGACATACCAGCAGCCATATGGTGTCCACCATGACCTAAAAATAAATTGTATTTTGCATGGGCTTCATTTAAACAATCTAATATGTCTAAATAATCTTTATTATCTTCACCTAATCCGTCAATAGAGCGAGCAGAACCAGATACAACTGTAATTGTATTAAGATAATAAGATCTTTTTTCATTGTCATCATATGTAATATATTTGTTACTATCTAAATCAATAATTCTATTTTCTTTTTCAGGAATTAAATCTTGCTTTATTAATCTTTTTACTTCTTCTACGGAAATAATTTCTTTTGTCGTTTCTTTAGGGCTTAGCATTATAACAGGTCTTCCAAATTTTTCTACTAGTCTGCTTGCTGCAATACCATGTATCCCATGATGACCATATTTATTGAAAATGACCAAAGACAAAAATCCTTCTGCTACATATTCCATGGCTTGGAATGTTGAACTTTCAACTAATTCTAATTCAATATTTTTTCTTGTTTCATTATCGACTGTTAATAAATCAAAATAATGTTTCGCTTGTTCATCAGTTTTAGAAAGATAATATTTAACAGCGTTTAAACCATCTCCACCTGTACGAGAACATGCGTTAATTCGTGGTCCTAAACCAAAACCAATATTTCCTGACTTTACAATATCTCCCGCACTCACTAGTTCTTTCATGATACGCCAAGCAGGAATTTTACCATCATTAATTTCTTGAAGTCCTCTTGTAACAATTGCTCTATTTACTTGGCTCGCCATGCTTACACAGTCTGCAATAGTAGCAGCAGTAGAATAAGCTAACAATTCTTTCATATCGAACTCTATATCTTTCCCGTATTTACTTTTGAGTTTAGCTTTTGTTGCTGCCATGACGAATAACGCAACTGTACACCCGCAAATAGTTCTGTCAGGATACGCACTATCTTTGCGTTGAGGATTAATGAAAGCATAAGCATCTTTTGGACCGCCATCTTTTGGTATTTCATGGTGATCACTTACAATAACATCTGCTTTAAATCCTTTTTCTCTCATATCAGAAAGATATTTTGTGATTCTTTCGCCGTCAGCACTTCCTTGGTCCGCAGTGATTAATAGAGTAGGGATTTTTTCTAAACTATATATTCGTTCTAGAACTTTGTTGGACATTCCATATCCCTCAATCATTCTATTGGATATAATAACCCTTACGTTTTCTTTCTTGGCACCAAAAAACTCTGTCAATGATTTGTATAATACAGCCGCTGAACTTGTGCCGTCTACGTCAAAGTCGCACACTAGAGCCATGCATTCATCATTCATAATAGCATCAGCTATTCGTTCTCCACCTTTTCCAATATCAGCAAGTAATCCAATATTCGCTATTTTGTTAATGTCTGGATATTTAAATTGAATTAAATCGGTGCCTTCTGGTAATTCTCTATTTGCAATTATTCTTGATTGTAGAGGTGTATATCCTGCAATAATAGCTTCGTCATATATATCTTTTTTTAATATCCTTTGTTTTATAAGTGGATTGGGTAATTCATGTATGTTCATTTTAAATACCTAGAAATCATTTTTATTATCATATATAAAATTATGAAAAAGTCAAAAAATATTTTATTGTTTAATTTATAATGTTATAATTTGAACAATGAATAGGTAACTAAAATGACAAAAATAGATTATAAAGGTTCAGTAATTGCTATTACAGGCGCTGCTGGTTCTGGTAAAGATACAATTAAAGATATTATTGAAAATAATATTAATAACGAAATTATAGTTGTTTCTTTCGCAGAAACATTAAAAAGACAATTTGCAACAGCATTATTTGTAACACACGAAGACTTATTGAAGCCTTACGGTCAAGATGCTAACTTTATAACTGCATTAAATGATTTAAAAGACAATCATCCAGAAATAAAAGTAATAGGAGAAATGCACGCTCGTAAAGCATTGCAAGTATTTGGAACAGAAGTATATCGTTCAATTGATGAAAACGTTCATGTTAGATACATGGCTTCTAAAATGATTCAAGCATTAGATAAAAACGAGAATGTTGTCTTCTTCTCCAATGACGTTAGATTTCCAAATGAACTTGATTTCTTTTTAAAATTGGGTCAGATAAAAGATAAAGAAAACTTAAAAGACTATCTTAAAAATCTAGTTGCAGAAGCTCCTGAATATCCTGCACTTCCTAAAATATTGGATAAATTATCTAAAGAATTTAAGGTTCCAGAAAACGATAAAATTATCATTAATCTTAGTTCATTAATGAATGATGATTTAAGCGTGTTAAAAAATACTGCAAAACCTAATGGTGAAGTATTAATCTTAAAAGCACCGTTAGTTAAAGATTTGAATCCATTACAATCTTTTGATTTAGGTCTTATTTCTTTATTTAGACCATTATTAGATCATAATAAAAGAGTTTCTAAGAATTTAAATGAAACAGATATAGATAAATTAGTACAGGGGTTTAACAAATTTAGTGATGCAGACCTTAAAATCCAAAAAGACGGTTATAAAAATAATGGTTTAGATTGGAGTATTGAAACTATTAAAAATCAAGGGTTTGTTAGACCGGGAATAGATATTTATCATGCTTCTGAAACTTCATTGCTTACTTTATTGCCAGAGCAAAAGACAATATCATATCCAATGAAAAAAGATCCTGATGCACTAAAAAACTCAGTGTTTATCTTGTTAAAATCCCAAGCTGAGCAGCCTTTATTAGAGGAAAAGCTTGACAAGGGCACTAAACAAGACATATCATTGCCTAAACCTTAAAGGAACGGAAATACAAACATGAAAGCAAAAACAGACGTTTTAACAATTGGCTTTACAGCAGGAACATTATTTGACATGAAAGATGCCGAAGATATTTTTGAAAAAGCTGATGAAAAAGAAAAACAAAAGCTTTACAGAGCTTATTTTAAAGACATGAATGATAATAATAAAATATTTAAACCCGGTCCAGCATTGGGATTATATATGGCTTTTCAAAATTTAAAAGAAAAGATTCAAGTTTCAGAAAACAGTGAAACAGTTGCAGAAAATACTAATCTTCTTATTAGGTTTGGTCTTTCCAGTAGATTTGATCCTGCGCACCCCGGAGCTATGACTTTATTTAATAGTATTGAACACTATATGATGAAAGATGGCAAACACCATTCACCAGACTATTTAACATTTACTGGTGGTTTTCAGCAAGCAATGGCTCATAAAATACAAGATGCAGACTTAGTATTTACTTCATCAGATAAATCTGCTGATTTATATTATAACAATGGAATAGCATCTGTTTTTATACCAAATAAAGGACAAAAATTTAATCTTGATTCATATAAAAATCATAAATCTAATTTGAATATTTATTGCGATTATGATGGTGTTATTGGTGATGCAGATTCCGAAAGTTTATTTCAGGCTGCTTTACAATTAAAAGGGATTGATCCTGTTAATACTTTTAGGGATCATGAAGTTTCAAAATCCAAAGAAGCAATGGAGCTTGGACCTCTTGGTGGTGTATTGAAAAAATTCGGTATTATTGTTGAATTTTATAAAGAAAAATTAATGGCTAATGAAATTAAAGAAGAAGAAATTCCATTTAAGACGGTTCTTTTGACGGCTCGTGGTGGTGGTGCAGCTTCTCGTGCATTTCACACTTTAAATAAAAATGGAATTACACTAAGCCAATGTTTATTTATGGATGGCGTTAATAAGAATGAAGCCTTATCTCTTGTTCACCAAAAAGATATTACTTTGTTTTTGGACGATGGTAAAAAACATTTTGAAAGAGCAATGACATTAGATAACATTATTGCTGGATATGTTCCAAATGAGTTAACTGTCGGTAATATAGATATGAAAGAAAGATTGCTGAAGTTAACGGAAACTTTAAATGAAGCACAAAAAGCAAAAGAAAATTTAAGTACTGGTTTGCAACAAAAACCGCTAACTAGATTAAAGAAATAAAAAACCAGCCTCGGCTGGTTTTTCTTTGAATCAAATTTAGAAAAGTTTTACTTTTTCTATTTCGCTATTTACATCAGCAAGTTGTTCTTTTAAAACTTTCAATTGCTTTTCAAAAGCCTTTATCAAGTTATTTTTTACTTCTTTATCAATAGATGAGCCGTTTTTTCTTACTATTTCACCAATATCATGAATACCAGTAAGTACTTTGTTCGTTTTTTCTTCTACTTTTTGAAGTTCTTTTTTAACTTTGTTGTCGATAGATGACGCTGACTTTTTATTTTCATTGTTATCGTTCGAATTATGTTGTGAATGTTGATTATCCATTGTTTTCCTCGTTTTCATAATATATTTATCATAGAATAGCAATTATTTCAACGATATTCCATATTAAATCAATTTTAAAAAGAAAAAAATCCTATAATTGAAAATAGTTAAAAGAAAAATTAATGGATAACACAACATTTATAACCGTACTATTATTTTTAATAATCTTTTTAGTCGTGTACACAGATAAAATTCTGACAGTAAAAAAGAAAGAATCATTTAATATTCCTCATGAAATATTTGAAAGTGTTATCAATCATGTTGAGCACTCTATTGTCATTATTTATGAAAAGAAAATATTATACGTAAATAAGATTTTTGAAGAAACAACAGGAATGCGTTATGACGAAATAAGAGGATTTGGGATATCTGTTCTATCACCTATTAATTATCCAGTGAATATTACTGAACCATATGAAGACTATAAAATATTTTATTCTAATAATAGAGGAATAGAAATTCAAGAATCATTATCTATGATTCATAGAAAATGGAATGACAAAGACTATCACATTATAATAGGTTATGATTTATCTCGTTTAGCTCATAGAGAAAAACATTTTATGGAATTAGCTAATCATGATCCATTAACAAATCTATTAAATAAAAGCTATATTTGTGAACAGATGTCTAATCTTATAAAAAATAAAGATGATTGTGATAGAGCATTATTATTCTTAGATTTAGATAACTTCAAATCTATAAATGATAAGTTAGGTCATATTTTTGGAGACAAAATAATTGTTGAAATGTCTAAGAGAGTGGATCAACTTCTTATTGATGGTGATTTAATAGCTAGAATATATGGTGATGAATTTGCTGTATTATTAAAAAGAAGTAATATAAAGGAAGTTGAGAAAGTTGTAAAAGATATAATACAAGAAGTATCTGAAAACTATAACATAGATGGTTTGAGCATAAAATGCTCGTGTTCAATAGGTTTGCTACATTTTAAAGCCTCTAATGAATTAACACCTGAAACAATGTTAGAAAAAGCTGATACAGCTATGTATAAGGCAAAAAGCTTAGGCAAAAATACGTTTTCTGTCTATAGTGAAGAAAAATAAAAATTCTTTTTAAAAATATTTTAAATAAATTTAAAAAATATTTTTGACAATGATAAAATAAATTAATAAAATAAATTAACATTGAAAAATCGTAAATAAATTGGAGAAAATTATGAGTTTAAAAGATATTAAAGAAACGCATGGTAAAAAAGATACCCAAGGTCAAAACGCAGGAACCTCACAATCTTTCAATTTGCCCGTTAAAGTAACAGGATATGAAGGCGACACCCTTTTGGGAATCAGACTTGATACTAAAGAGCAACAAGAAGTTAAAGTTCAATTAAGAGCAATCAAAGAAAATGCTGGTAGTAAATACAAAAGACCAGAAATTGTTGATTTTTCTAATCCTAAAAGCAAAAGATATGCAGAGCCAGAAAAAACCGTTATTGTAGCTGAATCAGCATATGAAGATAAGAATGGTGTTTTCCAAGCACGTTGGGTTAAAGTTGTGTCTTCTAATCCAGAAGTGTCTACTGTTAAAACATACACTGGTAGCTTCTTGATTTATCAAAGAAAAAAAGGAGAAGAAGTAGAAGAAATTGCATTTGTAAAACTTATTTTACCTGAACACGCTAAAGTTGTAACCTCCGAAGATGAATTGAAAAAAGTTTTGGCAAAAAACCTTAATCCTAAAACTCCGGGTTCCAATCCGCTTTCATTTATAAGAATTACTGACACTTCTGATAATGAAACAGTTGTTGTTGAAATTAAGCCAATCAGAGAAAAAGATCAAGACGGTCACAATCGTGTGGTTAGTGGTGATAAGTCAGTAGCTGATTTCATGAGTAATGATGCCAGTGTTATTGTTCGCAAAGTGCTTGAATCTGATGACGAAAACATTAAAATTGAAGTTATTCCGGGTACAGTAATATTTCCGGGTTCTGCAACAAGAGAGCAAATAGCTGGTTTAGATGAAAACTTGAAAAAAGCATTGCAAGAAGCTTATTACATTGAAAAAACAGAAGACAGCAACATTAATCAATCAGGTTTCTTACCTACTGTATTAGCTCTACGTAAATATGAAGATGGTTCACCATTCTACACATATTGCCGTCCACTAATAAACTTTGACAAAGCGAAACTTGTAGATCACTTATAAAAAAAAGAGGCTAAGCCTCTTTTTTGCTATGGAATATTATGCAATATACAGAAGAACAAGAAAGGATTATCAAATCCAACGATAAAGTAATTTTAATTAAGGCTTTTGCTGGAACAGGGAAAACAACTGTTCTTAAAGGTTATTCTAAAGCTCGACCTGAAACTAAGTTTTTATATTTAGCATTCAATGCTGCTATCGTAAAAGAAGCAGAAGGCAAGTTCCCTGAGAATGTAACTGTTTCTACAATGCATTCTTTAGCCTATAAGAAAATAGGTTATTTGTATAAGAAGAAATTAAAAGGTAATTTAACTAAATTCGATATTATGAATTATTTTGAGTTGTCTTATAAAAATAGCCTTAATGTTTTCATGGCTAATTCGATTTACGAAATAATTAGTAATTTTTGTTATTCTGCTTATCTTTCAATAGAAGATGCTGCGCCTTTAAATTGGTCATCAAATCTTATTAATAAAGAAAGTATAATAAATATGTGCAAAATGTATTGGGCAGAAATGAAAAATGTTCAAAGTAATGTACCTATGACACATGATGCCTATTTAAAGATGTTCCATCTCGAAGGTAACGAGCTTCCTTATGAAACAATTTTATTTGATGAAGCGCAAGATGCTAACCCAGTCATATTAGATATATTGCAAACACAAGTCGCTTTTAATAAAAATATGGTTATTGTAGGCGATGAGAACCAAGCTATATATAGGTTCAGGAACTCTGTGAATGCTATGGGAGCATTTGATATTAAAAATCAATATAGTTTGACAGGTTCATTTAGATTCGGTCCAGAAATAGCTAACGTTGTAACTAAATCTTTAAATATTTTCAAGTCGCAAGATATTACTATTCATGGATTAGGTGAAAGTGGTATCTTGTTAAGCGTTGAAGATTTTAAATTGCTTCAAGAACCCAAGACATTTATTACTAGAACAAATTCAGGAGCGTTAGATTTAATTATTGATGCTTTAATGCATAAGAAAAAGTTCAATATTGTGGGTGGTATAAATTCTTATAATGTAGAAAAAATTATTGCAGTTGATAATTTAATGCATAATAGACCTGTTAAAGATCCTGAAATAAAAAAATTCAAAAATTATGCTGAGTTTATTCTTTTTACTGAAACGAGTGAAGACCAAGAAATGAAATGGTTGCGTAAAATTGTAGAAAAGTACGATAAACGTTATTCTGTCGTTGACAAAAACTCTAGAAGAGTAGTATCATTAGAATCACAGATACAGAGAATAGAAAAAGAAATGGTTTCAGAAAGAAATGCAGAAATCATTATCACCAATACGCATAAAGCAAAAGGTAAAGAATTTGATAACGTAGCTCTTCATAATGATTTTTTTGAACCATTTGATAATGATGGAAAAATAAAAACTAGTAAACTGCAATCAAAAGATGAAGACTTAAATTTGATTTATATAGCTTTATCAAGAGCAAAGAAAGTATTAAGAATATCTAAACTTGTTTTTAATATATTAAGGGCAAAATAAAAGCCACTAGAAAGTGGCTTTGTAAATCAAAATACAAATTTGTTATATTTATCTTTTGCTTTTTCTGGATCTTTTATTGTTTCTGTTTTCTTCAGGTAAACAACATCGTTAGGACTTGTTATGATATATAGTCTTTTTTCTGAATCCATACCTAGATCAAAATTATAATCAGCTTTTTCATCTCTATCCATTTTTAAAAATTTTATTGAATTTGAATATTCACTTGGTATAAATGCCGTAGTTTGTTCTTGTGTTTTTTGACCATTAATATAAACAGTTAAATTAAAAAATATATAACCAGCAATATCTTCTGGATTACCAGTATAACCTAAATCTTTAGAACCTAGTCGTTTAATGTTATAGGCATATTCGTTGCCTTTATTGTCGTTTCTAACTAAATATCTAGCAGAAGAAGCCTCATCAAGTATTTTATTGCCCATTCCTTGTATTGCGTTACTTCTTACATCAGTATTAATTTTATATTCAGAATTCATCTGAAGTTTTTCTTTTGGCGCTTCGGCATAAGTTGTAGTAACAGCTAAGGCCATTGCTAAAGCTATAACGGATGCATTTAATAATCTACTCATTTATTGTGGTCCTTTTGAAGTTAATCGAATACTATTATAATAACTTAAGTTTGTCAAGAACTTTTTAAATATTATTATCTTTATATTTTTTAGGTTAAGAAATTAGCTAACATATATTCATAATGCTATGATATTTATATCGTTTTAACAGCCAAATAATGAAAATAATTAAGTATCTACTTCTGACTTTATGTCTTTTTACAAATATATCTTTTGCAGGAAATTTATCCGAAGAATTTAAAAATGCCAGTAAATGTGGTGTTGGAGATAACGGTTTTGTTGAACTGTGGTCTTGGGATATATGTGAACAGGACTTTTCCTTCCGAGTTTTTTATAGACTATTTCCAGATGTGATGGATAACCACATGCTGCCATTAACTAATCCTAAATTTTTAGCAGGAGATAATGGTGCAACTAGTGTTAAAGAATTTGAAAAGGATCATGTAAATGTTTATAGAGCCTATGAATATTCATTGATGAATATATTTAAAAATATGACATCATTAGCTGTATTTTTTGGTTTGATTTTATTTATTTGGCATAATGCTTTAGCATTAATTCGCTCGGCAACAGAAGGTTCTTTATTAGGTGAGAAATATAGTTTGGCTCAAACTTTAGTTAAATATGGATTAGTACTTATAGGATTTTTACCTATGGGTGGTGGGCTTTTAGTGATACATTTAGTAGTTTTTCTATTAATAATGTTTGGTATTGCTTTTGCCAATTTATTATATGGTCTTTATATAAATTATATGGATATTGGTTCTGCTGATACAGATGCAAATGAAACTTTACAGGATACAATTAACTTCGATCCATATAATGCTGATGATTTTTATTCTTCTGAAATTGTAAAAGGATTATTTAAAATGTCCATGTGTAAAACAGTTACTGAGCAATATATGTATGAAAATAATATAACTCAATCGACTTATAAAAACTGGAGTAATGTTCAGTCTTGTTCAGCAGAAATAACATCAAAAGCACAAGTTTATAATGAAAAATTGTCAGGAGGTAAATTTCAGGATAATGGCTCTGCACTCAATACATTAACGGCAAAAGCTAGTAATTTTACAAAAACTAGTGGGGATTTATATTTGAATGGTGGTCTTCTAGTTGGACGTAATCTTCAAAATTCATCATCTTGTGATGGTGTCATAGGTATTTATAATTATACATGTGGTTCTATTTCTGTTTCTCCACCATCTATATCTGATAATAAAGTACTAGATTTAATGCAAAAAGTTGATTTTATGTCTTATTATTCAGAGGCATCAAAAATGATTAATGAACTTGATGATACAACAGATGCTAATACTATTAAATCAAAAACACTTGAAATTTGGAATAAGCTAAAAGACGCATCTGTCAAAGAGTTAAGTATTGATGGTGATAGTAAAAAATTAACACCAGAAGATGAAATAATAATCAAGAACATTGCTTTTTATTTTCATAAACTAATTTTAAATGACTCTATTACTGGTGGAATAGGTTATATCAAAGGAGATAATTCATTATTGGGAAATACCAATAATGATAAATCAATATCTAGAATTCAATCCCTAGCGAAAATAACATCAGAAGTGTTATCAAAATACTGCACTAATCATCAAGAACTAAGAGATAAATCTATCAATTTGAAAAAATATCTAGATGGCGAAACAGTTAATAATAATAAATTCTCTACAGCGTGCCTAGTAGTTAGCCCCACTGGAGAAACAATGATTTTAGGCGAAGAAAAAGATACTACAAATGTTAAAAACAGTGAAGACAATGATTTCTCTGTATCACAAGGAAGTTTAAAAGAAATGATATTGGAGTTATCAAACAAAAGAAAAGGAATAAAATCTTCATTATTTCAAGCAGTTAAAGGTCTTGATAATAAAACCATTAGTCAGCAAATGCGAAAATTAGGTTGGGCTTCTGCTGGTGGTTATATGTTAAGGTTGATCAAAAATACGGAAACTGATTCTAGACTTATGACTGCTTTTGATCAATCTCTAGCTATTGATGTTTCCAAAATAACTCCACAAATGATAGGAGAAACTTATCAGACACAAAAAGACAATGCAGTAGCAACTTATGATAATAGTAATTTTTCAAATTTGGAAGAAACATATAAAAAAGTAGTTTATCCTTTTATTTCTCAAAGAAGCGATTTGAAAATAATGGATGTTTCGGCTTTATCAGAAAGTGTTGTTCAAGATGCAACTCTTCAAAAAGAAAAAGAAGAACATTTGACCACATTGTTATGGGAAACATTAGTTAATCCTTTTGGAGATTTTAAAAGAGTTATTGGTAGTGGTACTAATGGTGAGATGTTAACAACTAAAACCATTAAGGCTTGCGTTGAAGACATGTCAAAATGTAATATTTCATTCAATAATCCTATATCAGCCATCACTGATTTTGGTAATAATTTGATTAAAATATCATCTACAATGATTATTGCAACTGCTGCAACTTCATTCTTGAAATATAGTGCAATGTATATTACAAATAGTAGTTTACAAGACCAAATTTCAAAAAGTGGTTCTATAAGTAAAGCATCAGATGACGTTAATGCTGTTGGTGAATCATTGGCTCAGAAAGTAGGTGGAACAACTGGTAAACTTGCATATAATGTAGCCAGTTTTATTGCTGATTCCAAAGTGGTTAATGTGATGTATTACATATTAAGTCTATTTATAAATATTTTCTTTGTACTATTATTATTGGGAGTATGGTTTGCATATATTATTCCTTTGGTTCCATTTATGACTTTCTTGTTTGCTTTCCTATCATGGGTGACATTATGCTTAATCGCATTATTTGTAGCACCAATGTGGCTTGGATTTAATGCACAAATGTCAGAAAAAGATAAAAGTATGATGCAATCTGCATTGAATATAAGCTTACAAATATTATTTAGACCAGCAATGACAATAATTGCTCTCGTATTAGGTTGGTCATTGTTTACTATTATGTTCGCAATCATAAATATAACATCCATGCCTTTCTTAGCAACTGTTCTTATATCAGATGGTTCATTCTCAATTACATCTTAATAGATAATGTACTTGTAGTTATTATTTATGGCGCGTTGATATTCATATCTATTAAATATGTATTCTCGTTATGTATAAATTAGCGAATAAACTATTCCAAATAATTAACGTAAACCCAATTGATGAAAAATCAGATTTCATTGAAAACTTAACACGTTCTGTAATGCTTTCCATGTTAAGTAAGTTCAATGTTCTTCAAGGAATGGGTCAATCTATGGGTAATGCAATGCTACCCAAGATGCGAAAAGAAGCTTTTGGAAAGAGAGCTTAATAATAAGCAAGAAATAAGAAAACAATTTCTGAAATGAATGAACAACATAGCGTTCAATCACAAAATGAAAGTGACAATTGATAAAATAAATGGATAATATTAAAATGTACTCTAAAAAAAATATAATGAAAAATACATTTTCCAAATGGCTATTCCTCTTATCCATTCCATTGATGCTTTTGTTTTCTACTTTTGCAAAAGCGGATGATAATTCTTCATATTCAAGTTTAAGTGAATATGCTACAAAAACTCTTTTAATCAAGACGTTTATGCAATTAATACGGCTGATGATGTAGGTAAAGATCTAACTAAAAGAATGATTTAGGAATATTTGGTAAAGATGCTTTGAAAGATTTCCTACCAACTGGTACACCAGATTCTGTTTATGATGAAATAAATGCATGGAGCGATGCTGATGTTGAAAACTATTCCAAACCATTTAACTCTTCTATAATATCAGGAACGTTAATAATTCTTTCTTCATTTTTCTTGGTAGCATTATTTATAATGGCTCTTTACATAATATGGTTATATGTTGAAGCATTATTTCGTACTCAGGATTCTGGTGAATTCTTAGGTAATCAATGGAACCGTGTATTTACACCATTAAAAGTTATTTTTGGTTTTGGAATGATTCTTCCAATATTCGGTCAATCACATTCCCCATTCAACAAAGGTGGAACAAGTGAATTTGGTTTTCAAGTTGGTTCATTTTCTGCTGCACAATCAGCGGTATTAATTTTGCTGGACAATCCAGTAACGTAGCCAACTCTATTTTATGGAGAATTTGCTCGTTCTATTCCTAAATTTTATCCAGCAATACAAATGCCAGATCCTGCTACAAGCGGATGATGCAGAAAGATTAATAGATTTCATGTTGTGTAAAAAGGGCTGTTAATTCCTAATTCAATAGCTGTTAAATTAATTTAAGAGAACAAGGCAATACAAGTTTATTACACTGCAATATTACATCAGGTCATGTCTCTAGACGCAAAAATTGGTTATGATTCATCTACAGAAGAGAAGTTAAAAAGAATCAAGATCTTATTGCGTTAATTGGGAATGTTAATTATGACAGCTTACAAAAAAGTGTTATAAAAGAATCAATAACAAGATGTTAAATGATGCTGATGCTGTGCTGCTAAAATAGTTGAGGCAGATCTAGCTGAGAATATAGTAACAGACCATAATCCAATTGGTTCTAGCTCTTACAATTATCCTACTAGGTGGGTGATGACTGGAATTAACATGATAATTTCACGAACGATACTAACATCAAGTATGAATAGAGATAGTGCCTTAAAGTACATTGAATATTCTTCAAAATGTTATCATATAATTAATGAAAGATTTAAGTAAATCATCTATAGATACATCTTATGTTTATGGTAATGAAAACTACCTTAAAAATAAGAATATTGAATTGTGTGCAAAAGATAGTACAGCACATTACTGACCTTATGACAGCTAAAATTGACTCTACTGAAAATGGATTCACATCTCGTTCAGAATTAATTAGTGATTGTATTCCAAAGACTTTGTACTACAAATCTTTATGAATGTTCGTCAGCAATAAACTATGCAAAATCCATGATAGAGAAAGATAAATGGCTAAATGGGTTGGATGACTGCTGGTGCAAACTTATATAGATTGATGAGTGGATATGACAATAAAGCTGCAAAAAATATAATTAATAATACCTCTATTAACTCTACGCAATCAAATTCTGTTTCTTCTGGTAGTAAAGAATATTCAGATAACGATTCTCTGAAAGGTAATATAAAAGATAGTTTTGTTGTGAACTTGCAAGAAGGTGTAGGAAAATACAATATAAGTAACTTCAATAGTTTAATGGAATATAAAACAGAAAATTTATGGTTCATGGCATCCTCCTGCTCAATCTTTTTGGGATTCATTAGGCGGAAGTGACGGTATATTAGGTATTTCAAAATTCCAGAATTGTATTGAAAATCCAAACAACATATAATGGTTATCTTTGTGGAAACATAACAGAGGAATTACATTTGTTTGGTGCTAAATTATTAGCTCTTGGCGTTCAAGGTAAAATATTTTCATGGGCATCTGCTAGAAACAAAAGTCCTATGACAAGAAATGATGAAGGAACAATTAAAAAAGACTCTGATTCTGATACTAGTGGAATATTGACTCTGTTGTTAACTATTTCTGTATATGGTGCTTTAATGTATATGGTTTATGATGGCTATACAGCAAGAGACGCATTCTCGACAACAGATGCTGAATATGGTCTCAATATCCTGAAATGGCAGGTTTGCTTGCAATTGGTACAGCAGACTATATGTTGCAACGAGGTGATAATCAAGTATTAGGTCAGATATTAAATTTGATTGTTAATATATGTTTGGCACTAGGAGTTATATTTGGTTTTATTATGCCATTGTTACCATTTGGTATTTGGTTAGTTGCTATTCTGGATGGGTTAGTTTTTATTATTGGAATCAATGGTTATTGCTTCTATTTGGCTGTTACATTGATTGCTCCATCAAGTACTCACCCATTCCGAACCTGCAAAAGGGGTACACAAATAATTGTTTCTTTACTTTTAAGAGCACCATTATTGACAATAGGTCTTATAGTTGCTTGGTTATTAAATAATATCCTTAATAAGTGAATTATTACAGTTCTCTGATATTGGAAGTGCATTGGCAATTAACAAAGGTCAGAAGGACTAATTGACCAGTTAGTAATGTTAGGCGTTTATTTCATTATTCTATATGGTATGTATAGTGTTATATTTACTTTGATTGAAAGTTTTAACACATTAACATTATCATTGATTTTTGAAGGTGGTTCTAAAGCATCTCCATTTGGTAAAGAAAGATCTGAAAGCTGGCAAGGTTCTATGTCTACAGCAGCCGGATTATTAGAAAGAAAAGCAGCTTGATAAGCTATAATTTATAAAAGAGAAAATAGAAATAATATGTTCAAATCATTTTTTAAAGCGTTTATATTAATAATTGGAATTATGTTTGCATACATGAGTTTTGCAGATACGACAAGTGACGTTTTCTCTTCATCAAGTTGCTCTGGATTAAAAATACTTTCCTTGAAAATCGCTAAAGACAGACAACGGATAATTTACAATTCAGTTATAAAGAAGCACTTAAATGTAATATTGAGGTTTTACCGAAATCAATTATAGTTAAATTATTTTTATATGGTTTTTGGTGATTTTTCATTGGATACAATGGATATTGCTGTGTCTATAATACAACCTATTTTAGGTCTTAATATAGATTTTAAAGACGAAGCAAAAGCTGGAATGAATGGAATTACTGTTATTGATATGTTTTCAACAATTATTACTGCTGTAACCAAAGTAATTGGTATGGCAGCAGCCTTGTTGGTTGGTTCTTTTTATGTAATGTATTTGATAAGTTCTGCCCAAGATGGTGAGGTATTAGGTAAAGCATACAATACTTTATGGACATCGTTAAGAGCCATTTTCGTAGTAACATTATTGATTCCTCTAGAATCATTAGATAATTATTCAAGTATTCAAGCCATATCTATTATGGCAGCGGTCGCGGGCACAATATTAGCTAACTTAATATGGTTCTTAATGCCAGTATTCGAATATTTACATACATTTAATACATCTGATATTAAAGCTAATAACGAATTTGCTCAAAAAAGTACGGTTTCTGAATTTGTTAACATGAACGTTAAAATGCATATGTGTGATATTCAGGCTAGAAAGCAGGTTTATACATATGGGAAAGCTGTAGAAGATATGACTAAAGATAAGTTAGAAAGTTCTAAGTTCTCGCAGTGTCTTAGTGCAAAAGGTACACCTAGTATTATTAAGATAAATGACACATCAGAAAAAATAATACCAACTGAGGTTTCGTTAACTCGAAGCTGTGCAGCGAATCCAACAAATGAAAACAAGTACAATATAGATTGTGGATATATTGCATTAGAAAGCAAAACTGGTGGTATAGACTCATCTGAGATTTCAGATAAATATCAATCTGAAATCAGAAAAATTGCATATGATGTTATCGGACGTTATTGTATTGATAACCAAGGCGATAGAAAAGATGGTGATAGAGAAGGTCTAATTAAAGAGTGTGCAGATATAAATTCGGGTTCATCCTTAAAATATGAGGCTTATGGAAGTTCACAGGTGCTTGCAGTATACGGTGATGCTCCAAGCGAAAGTGATATTCAATCAGAAGCAAAAGAAATTAAGGACGGAATTTATAATGATCTAAGCAAAGCTGGTGATTCAATAATCAAATCTCAGGTTACAGATGATGAAGTTACTGAAAAAATATCTCAATCTTTAGTTAAAGGCTGGCTTGCTGCATCCTCTTTCATAATTGAAATAGGTTCGTCATTAAAAGATAGAGATATTTTGTATAATGCGGCTTTTTCTCAATTAGCGATTAAAAACTCCATGGTTATTTCATCATCAAATAATACTTTATTAGGTTCGAGCGCATTAACAACCAAGTTTAAATCTGATTTAAGTGGTTTAAATGATTATTCAGATTCTGTTTTATCTAGCTCTAATTATTTACCATTGTTTACTACAACTACAAATGAAGGAGAGGAAAACTCTACATCTGATTATATTTCATCCTTATTTTTCCCCGGATTAGATTATGTCAAGAAGTTTTCAATTGAAAGTTCTGGTTCGGGAGTTGGTGGTTTAAAAGGAAATAGTTGTTTACAAGATTTCTCTAAATGTCCGACAAGTTCCTTGAACGTAGTTACAGATTTAATAGTATTAGGAACCAAAATGACTGATAATGGTATTGCAGGTGCCTTAATTACAAAATTATTAGCATATGTATTAACCAAGCATACAGAAAAGGATCTTATCGAGCGACCATCAGGAAGTCAAGGTCAAGATGAAGGGACATTAAAACCGGGTATTAACGTATTAGTGAATGCTCTAAACTTCCTTTCTTCATTGTTTTCTTTTTATATAATATTCGGTGTATTAATTACACATATGCCCGCAATTATTATATTTGTATTCTTTGTTGGTAACGCAGTTGGTTGGTTTATAGTAGTTATACAATTTGTTATTTCCGCACAATTATGGTTATTAATGCACTTAATGCCGGGTAAAGGAGTTCAAGGTTTCGCTGGTAAAGCACGAAAAGGTTATGTAATGTTATTAGATATTATGATTAGACCATCATTTATCGTATTTGGTGCGTTCTCTACATTTATTATAATGTCAGCAATGGTGGCTATGTATTCTGTAATGTTTGGCATGGTTATGTCAACATTTGCATTTTTCAGAACACCGGGAAGTTTGTATGAATTCTTTGCAAACTACGTAATACACTTGATTTATTTAGTTCTATTATTGGTTGTTTTATATCGTTCTTGCAAATCCATATATAAAATACCTAACGCATTACAAAATTGGTTAAATATTGAAGTTTATGGAGACGCTTCTGCATGGAATAACATTGTTCAGAAATTTAAAGAAATTACAATGACCAATGTTAAAAATATAGTAAACGTCGGTGGGTTGATGAGGTAATTAATTTGATAATTTGTTATTTTTACAATTCTTGGTATAATAAATTTATATAATAGAGAGTAAAATTATGAGTTATCAAAATTCATATACATATTTAAATGAAAATGTTCCAAATAAGACATTAAAGAATACTTTATCCTTGTTGGCTTTAACAACTGCATTTAGTGCTTTAATGGCTTTTGTTAACATGCACTTAGGCATAAATGTCGGTCCACTAATATCCATTGCAATATACTTTGGTTTAATATTTTTACTTAATATGGTTAAAGATAGTGGTGGTGCTATATTTGTTGCTTTTGGTATAACAGGCTGGTTAGGATTTATGCTTGGTCCTATTCTTAACCATTATGTAAAAATGGAACATGGATATGGAATTATTATTAATGCTTTTTTAGGTACGGCTTTAACTTTTGCTGGTACTAGCTTCTATGCATATAAAAATAAGCCTACAATTAAAGGCGTTTGGATGTCTAATCTATTTTGGATCTCATTAGTCGCTATGGGTTTATCATTAGTTAATTATTATTTTTTTCATATGACAATAATATCTATACTAATATCAGTGGTATTTTTAGCTATATCTGTATTGTATTTAACTTTTGAAATGTCTAGAATATTCAAGAATGATCCGGGTATAAACTATGTTCTAGCTACTGTTGGTATATTTGTATCTTTATATAATATATTTATGAGCTTATTAAACATATTAGGTTTTGTAAATAGTAGAGATTAATAATTTAATTAATAAAAAAGCTCCTTGTTAGGAGCTTTTCTTTTTACTAAAATTTACATTAATATAATGTAATCCATCATAGTATTTATTTTCTAGAAATGTTAGTTCATAATCTTCCAAATCCAACTCTTCAAAAAAACTATCTGCATCTTTAATAGTGTTTTTATATTTTATATTAGGTTTTTTATGAATTGATAAATCTAGTTCTGGCAAATAATATTCTGCTGATACGTTTTCATCATATTCTGTGATTTTAACCAACTCTTCAATAGGTAGATTCTTTAAGTCATCATTTTTAATTATTTCAGGTTTTCCCATAATAATTGTCAAATAATAATTGTCTATAATTTTTGATTGAATAGCTTGTTTATATATAGACGCACCGCCTATTATAAATAATTCTTTCTTTTGTAATCTTGTTTTTCTTATTGCGTCTTCCAACGAAGTTGCAGTAATTAAAACAGTTTCATCATATTTCATTTCTAAAGAATCAGAATAAAATTTATTTTTACTTAAAATGACATTTAATCTATTAGGTAAAGGTCTTCCAATGCTTAGGAAGGTTTCCCTTCCCATAATAACAGCACTACCAGTTGTTAATTCTTTAAACCTTTTTAAATCATCGGGGATATCAAATAGCAATTTATTTTCTTTGCCTATTGCACGAGTTTCATTATCATAGGCAACAATTAACGATATTTTCATTTTGAAATAGCACCTTTTATACCAGCATGAGATTGATAATTTTCAATTTCAAAATCTTCAAATTTAAAATCAAAAATGTTTGTAATGTCTTTATTGATTTTCAATGTAGGGAATGGCAATGGTTCTCTACTAATTTGTAAATTAACTTGTTCGATATGATTTGAATAAATATGTGCATCACCAAAAGTATGTACAAATTCTCCTACTTCTAATCCTGTAACCTGAGCCATCATGTGAGTCAACAAAGCATAAGAAGCAATATTAAAAGGTACGCCTAAAAATATGTCGGCACTTCTTTGATAAAGCTGGCAAGATAACTTACCATTAGCGACATAAAATTGGAATAAGCAATGGCAAGGAGGTAAGGCTTGTTTTCCTTGTCTTGCGTTTTCTTCTGGTGAAATTGTAGGATCTGGTAAATCAGCAGGATTCCAACCTGAAACAATTAATCTTCTTGAAGAAGGCGATTTTTTAATCAGTTCTATTGTTTGTGATATTTGGTCTACTACTCGTCCATCTGGACATTCCCAGCTTCTCCACTGTTTGCCATATACTGGACCTAAATCACCACTTTCAGTAGCCCATTCGTCCCAAATTGTTACATTGTTATCTTTTAAATATTTTATGTTTGTGTCTCCGCTAAGAAACCATATAAGTTCATGAATTATTGACTTTATATGTACTTTCTTTGTTGTTAACAAAGGAAACCCTTTTGAAAGATCAATCTCATTGATATCCCAAATACACTAGTTGTTCCTGTTCCTGTTCTATCTAATTGTTTCACACCATTAGCAAGTGTATGTTTTTATTAATCCTAAGTATTGTTGTTCTGGATGTTCGTGTTGATTCATTAATTTTCTCATTTTTACATTATTTAATTTTAACATTCTAAAACCAATAAACAAGGGAAAATATAGCAGTTTTTATGAATGTGGCCTTTTCAAATATAAGATTTGATGCTATAATGTTTAACACACATTAAGGAATTCGAGATGACAGATAAAGCAAATATCCCGCATACGCAGATATATTTTCAAAATAAAGTTTTAAATTTCACACCAGAACATAAACTTGAAGAATGGAAGGATTTGATTCAGCAAAAGGTTAGTGAAGGATGCTTAGTAAAACTCTATGCAGATACGGAAACTACCGGATTTGAACATGGTAACAGAGGTAGACCAGCATACGATGCTGTTATGGACCAAAAAGATATATTTAGATCTTCACAAAACTTCAATGTTCCAGTAGCAGACCTTGAAAAAGAAGCTAAAGAATCAAAAGGCAAAATAGACAGAATGATTGAGATTGCTTTTGTGGCTTGTTATACGAATAAGAATGGAGAAAGCTTCCCACTTTTAGATAAAGAAGGACAACAAGTATACTTTCATGAAATGATTGATCCTTACAAAGATTCAGATATGGATGAGTCTAAAAGATTTAAAAAAATGCCAATTATTCCATATATGGTTCATAAGACTTCTTTTGATTTTTTACAGGGTAAAGAAGAACATCCCTATCTCAATTTAACATTGCCTCGTCCTGCGCCATCTACTTATGAAGTTTTTTCAAAATTTATTAGTTTTTTTAAAGATAATAAACCTGAAAACTACGACAAAATAGTTATTATTTTCCATAATGCTGATGAATTTGATATGCCTTTTATCAATTCTGAATTCAAACGTACTACTGGCGAACCATCATTGGAAAAAGTAGTATTAAGAGAGTTGATTCAAGTTCAAGACTCTTTAAAGATCGTCAAAAGCGTTCTATTGCCAAACCCTGTTCAAAAATTAATTGCATTTTGTCAGTTTGATGAATTTTTTGGTGGTGATCCAGCCTTAAAAGATGTAAAAGATGTGTCAATTCAAGCTACTGCAAAAAACCTTGACAATATTATTAGAATTGCTAAATTCTTGCCTACGTTGGATTTAAGCAATTTAAACAAATATTCTGAAAATAAACAAAAAGAATTTGCAAATCAATTTAAATCTGAATTACTTAAAAATGGATTACCAATTTCAGAAGGGCTTCTAGCCTATTATGAAAAACCTAATACAGATGTTGATTTAACTGATGATTTAGATAAAAATTTTGTTACTAAAGCTAAGACCCTTATAGAGAACTATAAGAAGTTTAAAGCAGGATATAAAGTTTTTGTTGATACAGTTAATGCAGCAAAAGAATATCCAGAAGTTTACAAAAGTTTGGAAACTGTGAAAAGTACAATTGCAAATCACAAAGATTTACAAGATAATGTTTATTTACTTAATAATACGCCAAGGGAAGCTCACGGAGCAATGATTGACTCATTGTTATTTATGTACTCTTTTAATATAATTGAAAATTCATTGTATAGAAATCATAAAGTAATAAAAGAACTGGACTTTTCTGTTGATGTAAAACTACCTGAATCATTATTAGAAAAATATGAAACATTGCAAAAACAAAAATCAGAAACCAAAGTACCAGAAGCTACAGTAGAAACTGTAAAAAAAGAACATAAAAAATCAACATACAGAATGTAAGGAAAAAACATGACAATATTTGCACATTTAATATCTACTGAATACTCATTAAGCGAAGGATACGGAAAAGTATCAGATTACGTAAAAGAATTCAAAAAACAAGTTACAGAATCAGGAGAAACAAATCCTGCATTAATAATCGCTGATAAGTTTTCTATGTCTGCGCATATACCATTTTATAAAGAGTGTATGAAAGAAGGAATAAAACCAGTTTTTGGTTTGAAAGTAACTGTTCAAGGTAATGATGGTGGTATAAATCACGATCTTATTTTAGTTGCCAAAGATGAAGCTGGAAGACAAAATATTAATAAATTATGTACGTTATCTTATCAGATAACTACGGATAAAGGATATAAGTTAATAACACAAGATCAACTTGAAGAACATACCGAAGGTTTAATTTGTCTTTCAGGTGGCTACAAAAGTGGTCTTATCGAAAACGCTATACTTAAAGGCGATAGAGAAAAAGCTATAGGTTTAGTTAAACATTTAACTAGTATTTATGAAGGTGATTTTTATCTTAATGCTCAAAGAACATCTGATAGCGTAGAAGAGCAAGAAAAAGAAGAAAAAATAATCAAAGCTTTTGAATATTTCAAAAAGACTTATGATACTAAAATAATGGCATCTAATGACGTTCGCTTTCCCAAAAAAGAAAGTTATGAATTTCATTTAACACGTCAAGCTATTATTGATGGAACACAAATTTATAACCCAAGTAAAAAACCAACAGAAAGTGCAACTCAGTATTTATTGCCAACTGCGCATATGGCTCACTTATTCAAAGACCATCCTGAATATATTTTAGAAGCTGGTGCGATTGCAGACAAAACAGATACTACTTATTTTAAAAATCTTTTAGGAAAACCACATTTACCTCAATTTCCGATTCCAGAAGGTTTTGATAATGATTCTGTGAAATATCTTAGTCATCTATCTCGTGAATATTTTGAAAAGAGATGGGAAAAAATAGAGGAAGATTATCGTTCAAGAATGGGCGAAGTAGCTTATCAAGATTATGTGATAAGTGATGAATTTATTACAAAAGAAAAACAAAAGTATGTTGATCGTTTAGAATTTGAACTTGATGTAATTGCCAAAACTGGTTTCGCGGGTTATTTCTTAATTGTTCATGAATTAATCGACTGGAGTAGAAATAATGATATTCCCGTTGGTCCCGGACGTGGATCAGGTGCTGGTTCCTTAGTATTGTTTTCGCTAACAATTACTAACATAGATCCTATTCCACATGATTTGCTTTTTGAAAGATTCTTAAACCCTGAAAGGATGTCAGAACCCGATATTGACATGGACTTCTCTCCTGAAAATAGAGGTCGTGTAATTCAACATCTTAAAGATTTGTATGGAAAAGATAAAACGGCACAAATTTTGACCGAAGGTACTATGGCTGCTCGTTCAGTTATTGACTATATTGCCAAAACAAAAGGTTTCTTGCCTTATGAAAGAGATAAAATAAAAGAGCTTATCACTGATGAATTAGGAGTTACTATTGCATCTGAATTAGGACTTTCCACTAAAGGTTCTGCACCTAATGAGAAATTAATTGCTCTTTATAATAGTGCGCCTGCTTACAAAAAGATATTGGATATGGCTTTGGAATTGGAAGGTTCTATTATATCTTATGGTAAGCATGCTGGTGGTGTGGTTATTGCACCGGGTAAAATGGAGAATTTCACTGGTGTTTATCAAGATGAAAAAGAACAAGAACCTGTTATTCAATTAAACAAAAATACTTGTGAGTATGCAGGTCTTATTAAGTTTGACGTATTGGGACTTAAAAACCTTGATATGATTCACAATGCTGTTCAAGATATTAATGAAGGCAGAAAGCCAGAAGATCGTTTAGATATGTCAAAAATATCATTGAAAGATGAAAAAACGATAGATATTTTCAGAAGGGCAGATACATATGGAGTGTTCCAGTTTGAATCATTAGGCATGAGAGCTTTAATGAGACAAGTATTAGCAGATAGATTTGATGAAATCGTTGCTCTTGTAGCATTATTTCGTCCGGGTCCATTGCAATCTAAAATGGACGTTGACTTCTATACTCGTAAATTTGATCAAAGTTTAATTAAATATCCTCATGCAAAACTTGAGAAAACATTAGGACCAACATTCGGAACTCTTATATATCAAGAACAGGTTATGAGTGTTGCACAAATACTTGCAGGCTATACATTAGGACAAGCAGACATATTAAGAAAAGCTATGGGTAAAAAAGACCAAGCCATTATGGATGAACAACGTGTTAAATTCTGTCTTGGATGTGTTGATTATACAGCACGTACTGAAACTATAGCAAATACAACTAAAAATTTAAAAATGGCTGTTGATATTGTTTTTGAAAATACTGAAAATAAGTTTATTAAAGAGTTAACCAAAGATACTGAAAATAAAATTGCAACTTATGAACAAGTTGGTAAAATTCTTGCTCATTATTGTGGTTATACTAATCAGCAAGTTGAAGATTTAGCAAGAGATATCAATGACGTAAAACTTGATGATTTAAAATTTGGTTATTTTTATAAATTTCATGGTCAAGAACTATTGAAAAGTGCAAGAATAAAATTAGCAGAAGATGGTGTTTCTGAAAAAAATATAGAATTAGAAGCCCAAAGACTTGTGGTAGCGAGTTCTGTATTTGTTAGATATAACGGAATATTCTCTTTAATGAATAAATTTGCTGCTTATGGATTTAACAAATCTCACTCTGTGGCATATGCTGCGGTATCTTTTGAAACTGCATATTTGAAAGCTCACTTTCCTGCGCAATATATGTCAGCAATGGCAACAAAACAGGATAATATTGAAAAATTAACTTTCTGTCTTGCAGAAATGAGAAGAATGGGACTTAACATATTGTCTCCTGATGTTAATGAAAGTGGTATTAACTTTAAAGCTATTTCAAATGAAGGAACAGAAGATACTTTACGTTATGGATTAGGGCAAATAAAAGGGATTAATAAATCAGTTGAGCATTTAGTTCAAATCAGAGCTGACAAGGGTAAAACCAACGATATTTTTGATTTCTATGATAAATATGGAACTTATGTTATTAAAGAACAAAAAGAACAGTTAGATGGTACTTTTAAAGAATCTAAAAAAACATTAATGACAAAAACTGTATTAAGTAACTTACTTAATGCTGGTGCAATGGATTCATTGTGTCCTAATCAAGATCCTAAATATAGACCGATGCTTCATGCTACGTATATGTATTTAGAAGATGTTGTTAAAGATGTTAAAAAAAGATTAAAAGCAAACAATAGCGATATTGTTAAAAAAGTAAAGGCAGCATTTGGTAATAAAGAATATTTAAATGTTATGAAAGCAATTACAAAATCAGATGATCCTGATAGCGTTCTATTACCTGAAAACATTACTAAATTAGATCATGTTAAATTAGCAGAAATCTATGAAGAGTTTAGAGTTCAAATTGAAAACAGAGCGGCAAAGAAAACTGATTTATTAAATATAAAACCAATAACTTCATTTAGTGATGAATTAATTAATTTCAATACAAGTATCAAAACTGTTGATTTTAATGGACAAGTTTATATAGTTCCTGACTCTAAAAACTTTGCCGATGTCCCTGAACAAGGAACAAAAGAGCAAATTGAAAAAGAATTATCTTTAACTGGTATGTATCAGTCAAATAGTCCTATTAATCAACAAGAAGTATTATTAGCCAAAATGGCATTGCAATTCCTTCCAATTGTTAATAGTGATCTAAATCAATATATTAGAAAAGAAGGTAATTTAAGAGGCAAGAATCAAGTTAAATACGCAGATGTAAAAGTAGCAGGTATTGTAACAGGAGTTGAAGATAGAATTAACACAACAAAAACAGGTGATATTGTTACTAATATTAGAGTAAGATTAGATGATGGAACAGATACTGTTACTGTACAATTTAAAGCTGAGGAATTATTTATTCCCGGAAAGGAACTCCGTGGTATCGATTTAATAAGAAGTATGATTGGACGCGATGTTCTATTTGCTAGTGGTTCTGCGAAAGAACCAAGTTATGATAGTGCTGAAGTTGTTGTATATGCTAACTGCATAGGTTCTACAAATCCTAGTATTTATTTACCAATGGAAGACCCATCATTAAATTATAAAGAAGATTTGCATTTGCGTTCAATTAAAAGTTTAGCTTCTGATAATCAAATTGATGAGATTAAAGGATATTTCAAGAAAAATAATATTTCTGAAACAGAGTTTTTAACTAAAAATAAAATCTCTTCTATGAATGATGTTACTAAAGTACTTGCAAGTCAGTTACTGGTGGAAATCAAGCAAAAAAGCGATCAAATAGATAGGAATAGATTGAAAATGTAAATGAGATAAAATAAAAACACACTGCGAAGTGTGTTTTTTATTTGTTTAAATTTTTATTTTATCTCTGAATTAAGAGTTTCTATAAAATTTTCCATTTCTCTAAACATATTTTGTGCTTTGTCTAAGAGGATATTATTGAAATTTTCTTGTGATACATTGATACTTGAGTTTTCTAAGGCTTTGGAAAATAAATCATCAATATTATTGTAATTTAGGGATTTCTTTTGCAGGTTCATTTTTATTCTCCAATTTGTCTTTATTTCTTTCTTGTCTTAATATATATTCCATTGAAACTATAGTACTCAAATCATCCCCTGTCATTCCCGGACTTGTTCTGAAAACAGTGCCATCTTTTTTAATAATGATAACAGTTGGTGTGCCTTGCACAAGTAAATCATCAGCCCATTTATCATATTGAGTATTTTTATTTACATTAGAAAAAGAGTTATATTCTTTATTAAATGTTGTGTAGTCTACATTATAATTATTTATAAAATAACTTCTTAACGCATCAAATTTTCGCAAATCATATTTCTTTTCATGAATAGCTCCAAATATTTTTTCATCAAAATCTTTATCTAATTTTAATTTTTCTTTTATTGTGTAGGCACTAGCTAATACATCCCAGCCTTCCTGAAAAGTTGCTGGTACTTTTATAACACTTGTATCTGAATCTACATTACTACTCCATTCGTTAAATAATGGATCAAAGTGATAGCAGAAAGGACAACCATATGAAAAGAAGTAAATAACTTCATATTTAACATTATCTTTCTCGTTCTTTAAAAAAGAATATTTCTCATCATCTTTTTTAAATTGAACGTTTATTTTTTCAGACAAGGCTTTCATATCTTTATCTTCTTGAACTGTTTTATTTGTGTCAGCAAAAGAATGGTTACTCAATAGTAACAATGAAAACACTCCGAATAAAACATTTTTTATTTTTGACATTATTTTTAAACTCCATAACTCGCGTTTTTGATGATTTGTAATGTTAGGTCATATCTTTTCTTGTAATTTAATTTGCCCTTTAAAATCTCTACAAATTTAATTATTTTTTCTTCTTGGTCATCTACAAATAAAAAGTCAGCACCTATTAGTATTTTATTATCAGATTTATCAACATGCCTTACTGCAATCATTATAGGTAAGTTTTCATCTTCTTCCGAATCTTGTATTCCTATAATAATTGGAAGTTTTGTATTTTTATTGTTTTTTAATTCATTAAAGAAGTCCATATCAAAAAAACCTTCTTCAAATGATAATCCAATACCTAAAGTTGTTATATCTTGAATTTCTCCAAAGAATTCAGTTTTTTTATTTACTGAATATATTCCAACAGGAATTTGTTTTGAAGGTTCAATTCTGTTTAATACCCTTTGGTGGTATTTAACAATATCAGATGTAACAGTTAATATTAAATTTTTACTTAAATTAGATTTGTTTGTTTTTGTTGTTACTTTGAACTTGAATTCATAATTGTCATTTTGAATTGAAACAAACAGATCATCTGGTGCGCCTTGATTTTTTTCAATAAGAAAAGGATTTGTTACTGAAAATGATTTTTTATTATCATATTGAAGAATGATGTTATTCGAGAAACTATTTCCTTTATCGTCGTCTATTTTAAATAAGACTTTATCTATACTCATCCCATTAAGGAATTTTTGTATTTCCTCATTTGTTGAAGCAACAGTTTCTGTTTCTCCTTGAAAAGAAGTGTGATTTTGAGAGTCCAAGTCAGATGACTTCTCATAAATTTCTTCATAAATTTCATTTCTTTGATTTTTCATATATATATTTAAGTTAAATTCTTTATATATTTTGGCATAACTTTAATCAAATGTCACATAATTATTTGTTAAATATTTTGTTTCTTGACAAAATATGTTAATTATGCTATATTTTTAAGATATTTATCAAGAGGAATTCAATTATGGCTAGTACTTTTTTATGGCATGACTATGAAACAAATGGTGTCGATCCATCTAGAGATCGAGCTAATCAATTCGCTGCAATTAGAACAGACATGGATTTAAATGAAGTCGAAGAGCCAATTGAATTGTTTGCATTGCCTCATAAAGATACTCTTCCGCAACCTATTGCCTGTTTGATTACTGGTATCACACCAAATAAAATATTTAAAATGGCAAAAGACCCAATAGAAGGTCATAAAGTTTTAAATGAATACGATTTTTTCAAAACAATAAATGACCATTTTAGTGTTCCATCAACTTGTGGTGTTGGTTATAATAATATTTCTTATGATGATGAAGTTTCTAGAAACGGGTTTTATAGAAATTTGATAGACCCATATGCTCGCGAATATCAACAAAATTGTTCTAGATGGGACATTATGAACGTTATAAGATTGTTTGCTGTACTATATCCCAATGATATTATTGTGCCTCAAGTTGATGGTAAACCTAGTTTTAGGTTGGAGCTTCTAACTCATGAAAATGGAATTATTCATGAAAAGGCACACGATGCTGTATCTGATGTTCGAGCAACTATTGCTATGGCAAAATTCATGAAAGATAAACGTCCTGCTTTCTGGCAGTATTGTTTTGACCAAAGAAACAAAAAACAAGTTTTAAATACTTTGGAAAATAATAGCGATTCTAAAAGGTTAGAACCTGTTCTTTATATCTCTCCATTTTTTGGAAGTGAAAGAATGTATTCTGAAATTGTTCTTTCTCTTGGGAAAAGTGCTCAAAATGCAAACGAATATTTCTTGATAAAATTGACCAAACCTCTAGAAGAACTTCATAAGTTATTGGATACAGATGTTTCCAAATTAAAAGAACTCCTTTATTCTAAAACTGAGGATTTAGGTGAAGAAGAACGTCCACCTGTTAATAGAGTTCAAATTAATAAATGTCCAGTAATGGTATCGACAACCAAATTAAAAGAATTAATTTCTGAAAATGGAGAAAAAAGTCCTGAATTCTATAATAGAATGGGATTTGATATGGATGTCTTGAAACAAAATCTTTTATGGGTTAGAGATAACTTTCAAGAAATCAAAAAAAACGTATTTGAAGTTTTTAAAAAAGAACCATTTAAAGACATTATAGATCCAGATTTAGCAATATACGCTTCTTTTTTGAAAGATGATGATAAAAGCGCAATGTATGCCTTTCATAAAGACTTGGCAAATCGAGATATAGGAAAATATTTTGAAAAAACGGAGCAATTTAATGATTCTAGATATAATATTTTAGCTAGAAGAGTTATTTTAAGAAACTTCCCTGAACTTGTTGAAAGTGAAAAAATAAAAGAAGGATGGGATAAACATTGTGTAAATAGACTAACATTAGGATACTCTTTACCTAAAGCTGGAAGCCTAGAACCAATTGAAAAATCTGTGTCTATTATTTTAAAAGATTTTATGGAAGAATTAAAAAATGCAGAAAGTCATCCTAAATATGATAAATCTATAGTAGATGAATTAACTAAATATGGCGAAAGGATTGGCGCTTCATTAAAAATTGATTTTTCTGAATCTATTAAAGAAGACTCTGAAAAATTGACAAATAAGAAACCAAAAATTTCTCCTTAACGGAATATATATTAATGAAAAAAATAATAACAAGAATTTTTACAGTATCCACTCTATTGTTAGCTATTAATGCAATGGCTAACGATGATATTGACCATATAAAATCAATTGATGCATTTAAAAATTCAGAAGTAAAAGAAACGCCCATAAAAGGGTTGTATTCATCAACTCAAAATGGAAAAATTGTTTTTGTTGACGCTCTAGGACAATTTGCAATAAATGGTGAAATGTTTGAACGTAAAGGTAATGCTTTTATATCATTAAAAGCAAAACAAGAAAGGGATTCTCGTTCTGAAATCATGAATGAAATAATTGATCATAAAAATGAATATGCACACTATCCAAGCTTATGGATAAATGAAAAAGGTGTAATTGATAAGAGAGCAACAATATATGTATTTTCGGATATTACTTGCCCTTATTGTAAACACTTTCATAATGATATAGCTAATTTTCAAAAATCAGGTATTGAAATTTATTACATTCCATTTCCAAGAAAAGGTTTAGATGATTCTAATACAGTTAAAGGTCTACAAAAAATATTGTGTTCAACAGATAAAGCATCAGAATATGACAAAGCTTTTTTAAATCCAGAGGCTTATATAAAAAATACAAAAAGTACGGAAGTTAGCTGTTCTGAAAGCTACGATTTAATAACTTTTTATGATTTTGCAGATAAACTTGCTGTATTAGGTACTCCCGCCATCTTTACAGAGAAAGGTAGTGCTATTTTTGGATATGATAATAGCTTAGATTTTGCTAGAACATTAAAACAAAGATTAAATGATGAATCTTTTGATGGTGAGAAGTAAGTATGGCTGTATCAATGAATAGTAAAGAATTAAAAAAAATATTAGATTCAAAAAATGATAAAAATGTAACTTCTGAAACTCAAAAAGAAATAGTCAAAGAAAAGAGGACAGCAATTGATAGAATTAATGATGCTGTTGTCACATTAGAGCAGTATCCGAATAATGATAAGGTTTATATGCATAAGGATACTTTAATATTAAATTTTGAAGATATTGCTTTAATCTCTAATAATGATTTATTAAGAACAGATAATAGAAAAATTTATGGTTTTAAAAAAGCTTGGCATGAAAGAGTGGCGAATTTATTAAAAAATGTTGATTTAAGCACTTGGAAAACGAAAGAAAATCCAGTTGTCATTGAATTTCTTTATTGTACAAAAAACTCTAAGAGATATGATCCTGATTCTATAATCTCAGCATTTAAATCAACATTAGATGGTCTTGTTGAAGCCAAAGTGTTAAAAGATGATACAGTTGAAGATATCCCCTTGATTATAGCAAGACAAGAAAAATCGACTATTTGCCCTGAACGAAACAAAAAGATCAACACGCTAACTATAGTAATATCTCCTGCAAATGATATATCAAGATATTATAGTGAAGCTTTTAAAAAAATCACTGAAAATATGAATTTTTCAGATTAACTTTGCTAATATGAACAAATAGCTAGGAAAAATATAAATGTTTGAATTTTACAGAAATACATTGACTTATGAAAAATCATATGAGGTTTTTCGAAAAATAATACAAGAAGTTAGAAAAGAACTCGGAGAAAAAGATAACGAAGTTTCTGATGTGTCATTAGGCACAATGGGGAAGTTAAAAACTCCTACTCATATAGAAGAGGTAATACCTCAATTAAGAGAGATATTTAATCATGTGCCAAACTTTACAGAGATTGTTGCAAATGTATTAAATATAAAATCTTATTCACAATTTAAATTAGATAATTTAAAAGACGTAATTTTATTAGATAAAGCAGTTATTTATAACGATATACTTTTCTTTGAAAATCCGTTATCAACTGTTGCTCAAAATGTAGTGTCTGAAAAGAATCATTATGATACTAAGGATTTATTGTTTTCTGAGATAGGAATAATAGACCAACATTCTTTGGATTATATCAAAACAGTTTTAAATGATAATATAAACTCTCAAAGTAAAGTTACAGATGCACTCCATTTCAGAAAAAAGTTCAATGACTTGATACAATGGGCTATTGAAAATAAAGCCTCTTCTATCAAGATATATCCGAACGGCAAAACATTTAAAAGTTCTTTAATGATTGATGGTATGTTTTATAGTAAATATATTAGAGAATTAGGCGAATTATCAGATTATAACGAATTCATCAAAAACGTAAAAAAGTTTTTTGATGAACAACCTTCAACAAGATTTAAATACAGTAATAGTTATTTTAAAAGTGTTCTTAAAGCTTCATATACAAATGACTTTATTGAAAATAAAGAAGTTCTATATTTAACTATTGATGAAATGACAGAATTAGATTATCACTTAGATAATATGAATTTAAATGAAAAAGATAAAGAAATACTAAGTACGCATTTAAAAGCGCCAAGTGGTGTGATTATTATTTCAGGAAATAACGAATCAGGAAAAAGTACAACTTTATTGTCAATGCTTGAAAAAATTAAATCGAATAAAAAAAGTATTGATATAATCAGTTTCGAAAATTTTATTTCTAAAAAAGTTAATGGAGTTGATCAATTTGAAACTGGACAAGAAGCCTTTGATGATGAATTGTTTGCTAAGAATCAACATTCTATATATAAATCAAATCACTCTGTAATAGGTATAAATGCTATATCTGAACAATCTATTGAAAAAGCATTTTCTCTATCACAACAAGGTAAATTGGTTATATTAACTGTTAATTCATCTTCTATTTTCAATACTATTAATATTTTATCTTCTGCAATCAGCGATAAATATAAAATAGTTGAAAACTTGTTATGTTTAGTGCATGTTGGATTAATAAGAAAAGTTTGTAAAAGTTGTAGTACAGAAAAAGAATTTTCATTAATAAAAGAATCTCCTTATTTCTTATCATTGGCTAATGTGCCTTCTACAACAGAAAAAGTTAAAATTCATCATCCTCATGGATGTCATGAATGTAATGATGGTTATCAATCTAGGATAGCAGTAGCTGAATTAATAGACAATGACAAGATAGCAAGAGAAAGTTTTCTCAACAATGATTTGGATAGATTAAGATTAGAAAAAAGAGCGTCTAATTGGAGAAGTGTTTATGAGTCTGCAATGGAATTACTTAAAGATAAGAAAGTAACTTTGGATTCAATTATAGAATCAATGGGAATATACAGAAAACACTAAACGTATTAAACAAAAATCCCTTAATTGGGATTTTTCATTTTTATAATATAATATTTTTATTTTATTTATCATTTATTTTGTATTTAAACTTGACAATAGAAAAAAACATGTTACTATAATTAACATTCTGTTGAGAGGTTTAATATGTCCGATGATATTCTAAGTTCCATTGTTGCAAGTAAAGAGATTGAAGATTACAAAGAAGATTTTTCTGATGAAGAAAAAGTATTAGATAATACACGTCATGGTGAATTTGAAGATATTGAAAGTGAAGATGATGATCTCGATGATTCTCATGAAGAAGAAACAATGCAAGATGCAGACCCTCTTAAAACTTACATGAAAGAAATGGGTTCAATTAGTTTGCTCACCAGAGAAAAAGAATTAGAAATAGCTAAACGTATTGAAGAGGGGCAGACTAAAACTATTAAAGCAGTGATTGAATGGAATCTCTTATACAAATACATGTATGGAAAATATCAATCTGAACAACTAAGACATAGAAAAGAACAAGATATTGGTTATGCAATATTGAACTTAAATGTTTATGATGACTTAATAGAGATTGGTGAAACTAATGAGCTAAGTGAAAAAGAAATCAAGAAAAGACAAAAAGAAATTGGTAAATTTGCTGATCAGATGATTGAAATTCTTGAAAAAGAAATAGCAAAGGAAAAACACGATCCTGATTATCAATTTCCTCGTGTAGCTGAATTAGATGAAATTATCTTTAAATATGGTTTTACAGTTGAATTCTTGGATTCTGTTGTTAAAAATATCTATGAAGTTGCTAATCGTATTAAGAAAATTGAAAGTAAATGTATTGAAGTTTTTAAATCTTTAAATATTGAACAAAAAAAATATTCTCGTGAATTCCCTAAGAATTATACTAATAAGCTTTATATCAGAGAATATACGGATAAGAAAGATGTTATTGATAAATTTCAGTCGTATCAAAGAGAGTTGGAAGTGGTTGAAAAAGAAGTTAGATTAAGTATAGAAAAAATTAAAAAAATTAATCGTATGGTATTTTTGGGTGAAAGAATAACTAAAGGCGCTAAAGCAGAAATGACAGAAGCAAACCTTAGATTAGTTGTTTCAATTGCTAAAAAGTATTCTTCAAATACTAACCAATCAGCTTCATTATCTTTCCTTGATCTAATACAAGAAGGGAACTTAGGTTTAATAAAAGCTGTTGATAAGTTTGAATATAGAAGAGGTTTTAAATTTTCTACTTATGCTACATGGTGGATTCGTCAATCAATAACAAGAGCTATGGCAGACCAATCAAGAACTATACGTATTCCAGTTCATATGGTTGAAAATATGCAAAAGGTAGAGAAAGCAAGAAAAGAATACTTACAAAAGAATGGTAAAAACCCTAGTGAACAAGAGTTGTCTATTATAACAGAGTTGCCCATTGATAAGGTTCAGAGAGCATTGAAGGTTGCTAGAGAGCCGATATCAATGGAAACACCAGTTGGTTCCGATGAAGAAGATGCAACAGTAAGTGACTTCATAGAGGATGAAAGCAGAGGAACACCTCATGATAAGATCATTGATTATGAATTATATCAGTTGCTTGAAGTTGCTATATCTCAATTACCACGTAGAGAAGCGTTAGTTCTACGGATGAGATTCGGATTTGGTATGAAAACGGATTATACTCTTGAAGACGTTGGTGGAGAAATGAAAGTAACAAGAGAAAGAGCACGTCAATTAGAAGTTAAAGCACTTCAAATGATAAAAGAAGGTCGTTATGGTAAAGATTTACGTCCATTTCTTGATGGCTTAGATATGTCTTCTGCTTCCAGATAAGGTTCAATAATAATTTTAAAACCTTCCTTGTGAAGGTTTTTTTATTTTTGTTTTTATCAAAATGATATAATTGTTACAAATAATGATATGAACTAAAATGAGTGTAAAAGTATTTAAAGGGGTTGAAGGTGAAGGAAAAACTAATGCTGAAAGAACAGCTTCTTATTTCCGTAATTTAAGAGAAAGATCTGATGAATTCTTTTTAAGAGTTAACCATGCTCAACAAAAAAGAAGACAAAGTGAAGCAAGTAGAGTCATGATGCTAGCTCTTGCTATGCAAATTAGCAATCAGCAAAATGAAAAAAATGAAGAAAGAAAGACATTGATGATGGATTTTGGTGTGTTTTTACAAGATATTAAAGATACATTTAATGATATTTTTAATGACTTATTTGAAGATTTGGACAAACAAGCAGAATTAGAAAGACAGAAAAAAATTAAGAAAGATGTAGAAGAATTAAGAAAGAGAACTGATGTGGATTATAAAACAGTTATTGAGAAATTAGGTATTTCAGAAGATAGTAAAGGTCTTAGGAATA
>CAVLYN010000148.1:0-2500 GCA_963675135.1 Galeopsis tetrahit
GATTTTTTTGTCGATTCAGGGGGGTATGCAAGAATTGAGGGAATTCCGACAACTTTGAAAAAATGGTGCCCAAGGCTGCCCAAGACAGCCTAGGCCGAAGGCACAATTGTGGTGCACCGCTGCAACAACTCCGCACCCGAGGCCTCAAATCGAAATTCCGCCTCGACACAAGTGATTGTTTTGTCGATTCAGGGGGGTATTCAAGAATTGAGAGAATTCCGACAACTTTGAAAAAATGGTGCCCAAGGCTGCCCAAGACAGCCTAGGCGATGGCACAATTGTGGTGCACCGCTGCAACAACTCCGCACCCGAGGCCTCAAATCGAAATTCCGCCTCGACACAAGTGATTTTTTTGTCGATTCAGGGGGGTATGCAAGAATTGAGGGAATTCCGACAACTTTGAAAAAATGGTGCCCAAGGCTGCCCAAGACAGCCTAGGCCGAAGGCACAATTGTGGTGCACCGCTGCAACAACTCCGCACCCGAGGCCTCAAATCGAAATTCCGCCTCGACACAAGTGATTTTTTTGTCGATTTAGGGGGGTATGCAAGAATTGAGAGAATTCCGACAACTTTGAAAAAATGGTGCACAAGGCTGCCCAAGACAGCCTAGGCCGATGGCACAATTGTGGTGCACCGCTGCAACAACTCCGCACCCGAGGCCTCAAATCGAAATTCCGCCTCGACACAAGTGATTTTTTTGTCGATTCAGGGGGGTATGCAAGAATTGAGGGAATTCCGACAACTTTGAAAAAATGGTGCCCAAGGCTGCCCAAGACAGCCTAGGCCGAAGGCACAATTGTGGTGCACCGCTGCAACAACTCCGCCCCCGAGGCCTCAAATCGAAATTCCGCCTCGACACAAGTGATTTTTTTGTCGATTTAGGGGGGTATGCAAGAATTGAGAGAATTCCGACAACTTTGAAAAAATGGTGCACGAGGCTGCCCAAGACAGCCTAGGTCGATGGCACAATTGTGGTGCACCGCTGCAACAACTCCGCACCCGAGGCCTCAAATCGAAATTCCGCCTCGACACAAGTGATTTTTTTGTCGATTCAGGGGGGTATGCAAGAATTGAGGGAATTCCGACAACTTTGAAAAAACGGTGCCCAAGGCTGCCCAAGACAGCCTAGGCCGATGGCACAATTGTGGTGCACCGCTGCAACAACGCCGCACCCGAGGCCTCAAATCGAAATTCCGCCTCGACACAAGTGATTTTTTTGTCGATTTAGGGGGGTATGCAAGAATTGAGAGAATTCCGACAACTTTGAAAAAATGGTGCACGAGGCTGCCCAAGACAGCAGCCTAGGGGGGGCCGGCGGCCCCCCGTGTGGTGCACGACGTCGAAAACTCCGCACCCGAGGCCTCAAATCGAAATTCCGCCTCGACACAAGTGATTATTTTGTCGATTTAGGGGGGTATGCAAGCTTTCGAAGAATTCCGACAACTTCGAAAAACGGGCCCCACGAACGCTGCCCCCGTCAAAACTCCCGTCCCGGGACCTCGGATGCTAAATTTAACGCTGGAAATGGATTCCTGGGCTGATTTTAGGGGGGGGTGCATAGGCTCACTGAAATTTGGGGTGTCTAAATAGGTAATCTAATAGTACTACCTCCTCGGCCATTTTAATATCTAGTGCTGTCACCTGGGATTTTTTTTTTTAAGCATATATAGGGGAGGGGGTGCTCACTAGGCAGCATGGGCGGAGGATGCGCGCGCAAGGGGCCTGCGGCCCCCCAAGCGCCCGCACATGCGCGCACAAGTGAGCTCGCCCCCGAACCTCTTCCGCACGGGCCCCCGCCGTGCGGTCGTAGGCGGCCGGCCACCCACCGGCGGCACCGCGCTCCGGCGCGGCGGGGGGCGTCCCACTCCGGCGAAATTTTTTTTTTTAAAAAATTTCGATGCTTGGCCACGCGAAGGCCGTGCAAAGGCCCCTTCTCGAGAAAATAGGCACACGTTCGGACGTTGAGCTCACGCATTCGATGGGGATGGACGCCAATATATACGGCCTCCGCTTGTCGATTGCGGTGCTCAAGCAGGAAGAGCAACGTGCCCTTACCTTATCTCCCGAATAGGGCCGATGCGCGGCCGAGGGTGGCGGGGCATATCGTGGCGCAATCGGTCTGGCCTCGGCCATTCGGCGCCCCGCGTCGGGCAACTCGGGAGAGAACAAGCCAGCGTTCGGATGCGGTAGCTAAGCCTTCGATGGGTACGGGGGCCAATTTAAACGGCCTCCCTCTTGTCGATCGCGGTGCTAAGCGGAAGGACAGCGAGCCCAATTCACTCCCGAATTTCCCGACGCACGGGCGCGACGGTTGCAACACCCCGTGGGATCCGGTTTCGGCGCCCCGCGTCGGGCAACTCGGGAGAGAACACGCCAGCGTTCGGATGCGGTAGCTAAGCCTTCGATGGGTACGGGGGGCCAATTTAAACGGCCTCCCTCTTGTCGATCGCGGTGCTAAGCGGAAGGACAGCGAGCCCAATTCACTCCCGAATTTCCCGA
>CAVLYN010000148.1:42500-45000 GCA_963675135.1 Galeopsis tetrahit
TTCAAGAATTGAGAGAATTCCGACAACTTTGAAAAAATGGTGCCCAAGGCTGCCCAAGACAGCCTAGGCCGATGGCACAATTGTGGTGCACCGCTGCAACAACTCCGCACCCGAGGCCTCAAATCGAAATTCCGCCTCGACACAAGTGATTTTTTTGTCGATTCAGGGGGGTAAGCAAGAATTGAGGGAATTCCGACAACTTTGAAAAAATGGTGCCCAAGGCTGCCCAAGACAGCCTAGGCCGAAGGCACAATTGTGGTGCACCGCTGCAACAACTCCGCACCCGAGGCCTCAAATCGAAATTCCGCCTCGACACAAGTGATTTTTTTGTCGATTTAGGGGGGTATGCAAGAATTGAGAGAATTCCGACAACTTTGAAAAAATGGTGCACAAGGCTGCCCAAGACAGCCTAGGCCGATGGCACAATTGTGGTGCACCGCTGCAACAACTCCGCACCCGAGGCCTCAAATCGAAATTCCGCCTCGACACAAGTGATTTTTTTGTCGATTCAGGGGGGTATGCAAGAATTGAGGGAATTCCGACAACTTTGAAAAAATGGTGCCCAAGGCTGCCCAAGACAGCCTAGGCCGAAGGCACAATTGTGGTGCACCGCTGCAACAACTCCGCCCCCGAGGCCTCAAATCGAAATTCCGCCTCGACACAAGTGATTTTTTTGTCGATTTAGGGGGGTATGCAAGAATTGAGAGAATTCCGACAACTTTGAAAAAATGGTGCACGAGGCTGCCCAAGACAGCCTAGGTCGATGGCACAATTGTGGTGCACCGCTGCAACAACTCCGCACCCGAGGCCTCAAATCGAAATTCCGCCTCGACACAAGTGATTTTTTTGTCGATTCAGGGGGGTATGCAAGAATTGAGGGAATTCCGACAACTTTGAAAAAACGGTGCCCAAGGCTGCCCAAGACAGCCTAGGCCGATGGCACAATTGTGGTGCACCGCTGCAACAACGCCGCACCCGAGGCCTCAAATCGAAATTCCGCCTCGACACAAGTGATTTTTTTGTCGATTTAGGGGGGTATGCAAGAATTGAGAGAATTCCGACAACTTTGAAAAAATGGTGCACGAGGCTGCCCAAGACAGCAGCCTAGGGGGGGCCGGCGGCCCCCCGTGTGGTGCACGACGTCGAAAACTCCGCACCCGAGGCCTCAAATCGAAATTCCGCCTCGACACAAGTGATTATTTTGTCGATTTAGGGGGGTATGCAAGCTTTCGAAGAATTCCGACAACTTCGAAAAACGGGCCCCACGAACGCTGCCCCCGTCAAAACTCCCGTCCCGGGACCTCGGATGCTAAATTTAACGCTGGAAATGGATTCCTGGGCTGATTTTAGGGGGGGGTGCATAGGCTCACTGAAATTTGGGGTGTCTAAATAGGTAATCTAATAGTACTACCTCCTCGGCCATTTTAATATCTAGTGCTGTCACCTGGGATTTTTTTTTTTAAGCATATATAGGGGAGGGGGTGCTCACTAGGCAGCATGGGCGGAGGATGCGCGCGCAAGGGGCCTGCGGCCCCCCAAGCGCCCGCACATGCGCGCACAAGTGAGCTCGCCCCCGAACCTCTTCCGCACGGGCCCCCGCCGTGCGGTCGTAGGCGGCCGGCCACCCACCGGCGGCACCGCGCTCCGGCGCGGCGGGGGGCGTCCCACTCCGGCGAAATTTTTTTTTTTAAAAAATTTCGATGCTTGGCCACGCGAAGGCCGTGCAAAGGCCCCTTCTCGAGAAAATAGGCACACGTTCGGACGTTGAGCTCACGCATTCGATGGGGATGGACGCCAATATATACGGCCTCCGCTTGTCGATTGCGGTGCTCAAGCAGGAAGAGCAACGTGCCCTTACCTTATCTCCCGAATAGGGCCGATGCGCGGCCGAGGGTGGCGGGGCATATCGTGGCGCAATCGGTCTGGCCTCGGCCATTCGGCGCCCCGCGTCGGGCAACTCGGGAGAGAACAAGCCAGCGTTCGGATGCGGTAGCTAAGCCTTCGATGGGTACGGGGGGCCAATTTAAACGGCCTCCCTCTTGTCGATCGCGGTGCTAAGCGGAAGGACAGCGAGCCCAATTCACTCCCGAATTTCCCGACGCACGGGCGCGACGGTTGCAACACCCCGTGGGATCCGGTTTCGGCGCCCCGCGTCGGGCAACTCGGGAGAGAACACGCCAGCGTTCGGATGCGGTAGCTAAGCCTTCGATGGGTACGGGGGGCCAATTTAAACGGCCTCCCTCTTGTCGATCGCGGTGCTAAGCGGAAGGACAGCGAGCCCAATTCACTCCCGAATTTCCCGACGCACGGGCGCGACGGTAGCAAAAACAACTCGTGGGATTCGGTTTCGGCGCCCCGCGTCGGGCAACTCGGGAGAGAACACGCCAGCGTTCGGATGCGGTAGCTAAGCCTTCGATGGGTACGGGGGGCCAATTTAAACGGCCTCCCTCTTGTCGATCGCGGTGCTAAGCGGAAGGACAGCGAGCCCAATTCACTCCCG
>CAVLYN010000148.1:107500-110000 GCA_963675135.1 Galeopsis tetrahit
TTTTTTTGTCGATTCAGGGGGGTATGCAAGAATTGAGGGAATTCCGACAACTTTGAAAAAACGGTGCCCAAGGCTGCCCAAGACAGCCTAGGCCGAAGGCACAATTGTGGTGCACCGCTGCAACAACTCCGCACCCGAGGCCTCAAATCGAAATTCCGCCTCGACACAAGTGATTTTTTTGTCGATTCAGGGGGGTATGCAAGAATTGAGGGAATTCCGACAACTTTGAAAAAATGGTGCCCAAGGCTGCCCAAGACAGCCTAGGCCGAAGGCACAATTGTGGTGCACCGCTGCAACAACTCCGCACCCGAGGCCTCAAATCGAAATTCCGCCTCGACACAAGTGATTGTTTTGTCGATTCAGGGGGGTATTCAAGAATTGAGAGAATTCCGACAACTTTGAAAAAATGGTGCCCAAGGCTGCCCAAGACAGCCTAGGCCGATGGCACAATTGTGGTGCACCGCTGCAACAACTCCGCACCCGAGGCCTCAAATCGAAATTCCGCCTCGACACAAGTGATTTTTTTGTCGATTCAGGGGGGTATGCAAGAATTGAGGGAATTCCGACAACTTTGAAAAAATGGTGCCCAAGGCTGCCCAAGACAGCCTAGGCCGAAGGCACAATTGTGGTGCACCGCTGCAACAACTCCGCACCCGAGGCCTCAAATCGAAATTCCGCCTCGACACAAGTGATTTTTTTGTCGATTTAGGGGGGTATGCAAGAATTGAGAGAATTCCGACAACTTTGAAAAAATGGTGCACAAGGCTGCCCAAGACAGCCTAGGCCGATGGCACAATTGTGGTGCACCGCTGCAACAACTCCGCACCCGAGGCCTCAAATCGAAATTCCGCCTCGACACAAGTGATTTTTTTGTCGATTCAGGGGGGTATGCAAGAATTGAGGGAATTCCGACAACTTTGAAAAAATGGTGCCCAAGGCTGCCCAAGACAGCCTAGGCCGAAGGCACAATTGTGGTGCACCGCTGCAACAACTCCGCCCCCGAGGCCTCAAATCGAAATTCCGCCTCGACACAAGTGATTTTTTTGTCGATTTAGGGGGGTATGCAAGAATTGAGAGAATTCCGACAACTTTGAAAAAATGGTGCACGAGGCTGCCCAAGACAGCCTAGGTCGATGGCACAATTGTGGTGCACCGCTGCAACAACTCCGCACCCGAGGCCTCAAATCGAAATTCCGCCTCGACACAAGTGATTTTTTTGTCGATTCAGGGGGGTATGCAAGAATTGAGGGAATTCCGACAACTTTGAAAAAACGGTGCCCAAGGCTGCCCAAGACAGCCTAGGCCGATGGCACAATTGTGGTGCACCGCTGCAACAACGCCGCACCCGAGGCCTCAAATCGAAATTCCGCCTCGACACAAGTGATTTTTTTGTCGATTTAGGGGGGTATGCAAGAATTGAGAGAATTCCGACAACTTTGAAAAAATGGTGCACGAGGCTGCCCAAGACAGCAGCCTAGGGGGGGCCGGCGGCCCCCCGTGTGGTGCACGACGTCGAAAACTCCGCACCCGAGGCCTCAAATCGAAATTCCGCCTCGACACAAGTGATTATTTTGTCGATTTAGGGGGGTATGCAAGCTTTCGAAGAATTCCGACAACTTCGAAAAACGGGCCCCACGAACGCTGCCCCCGTCAAAACTCCCGTCCCGGGACCTCGGATGCTAAATTTAACGCTGGAAATGGATTCCTGGGCTGATTTTAGGGGGGGGTGCATAGGCTCACTGAAATTTGGGGTGTCTAAATAGGTAATCTAATAGTACTACCTCCTCGGCCATTTTAATATCTAGTGCTGTCACCTGGGATTTTTTTTTTTAAGCATATATAGGGGAGGGGGTGCTCACTAGGCAGCATGGGCGGAGGATGCGCGCGCAAGGGGCCTGCGGCCCCCCAAGCGCCCGCACATGCGCGCACAAGTGAGCTCGCCCCCGAACCTCTTCCGCACGGGCCCCCGCCGTGCGGTCGTAGGCGGCCGGCCACCCACCGGCGGCACCGCGCTCCGGCGCGGCGGGGGGCGTCCCACTCCGGCGAAATTTTTTTTTTTAAAAAATTTCGATGCTTGGCCACGCGAAGGCCGTGCAAAGGCCCCTTCTCGAGAAAATAGGCACACGTTCGGACGTTGAGCTCACGCATTCGATGGGGATGGACGCCAATATATACGGCCTCCGCTTGTCGATTGCGGTGCTCAAGCAGGAAGAGCAACGTGCCCTTACCTTATCTCCCGAATAGGGCCGATGCGCGGCCGAGGGTGGCGGGGCATATCGTGGCGCAATCGGTCTGGCCTCGGCCATTCGGCGCCCCGCGTCGGGCAACTCGGGAGAGAACAAGCCAGCGTTCGGATGCGGTAGCTAAGCCTTCGATGGGTACGGGGGGCCAATTTAAACGGCCTCCCTCTTGTCGATCGCGGTGCTAAGCGGAAGGACAGCGAGCCCAATTCACTCCCGAATTTCCCGACGCACGGGCGCGACGGTTGCAACACCCCGTG
>CAVLYN010000148.1:150000-152098 GCA_963675135.1 Galeopsis tetrahit
CTTTGAAAAAATGGTGCCCAAGGCTGCCCAAGACAGCCTAGGCCGAAGGCACAATTGTGGTGCACCGCTGCAACAACTCCGCACCCGAGGCCTCAAATCGAAATTCCGCCTCGACACAAGTGATTGTTTTGTCGATTCAGGGGGGTATTCAAGAATTGAGAGAATTCCGACAACTTTGAAAAAATGGTGCCCAAGGCTGCCCAAGACAGCCTAGGCCGATGGCACAATTGTGGTGCACCGCTGCAACAACTCCGCACCCGAGGCCTCAAATCGAAATTCCGCCTCGACACAAGTGATTTTTTTGTCGATTCAGGGGGGTATGCAAGAATTGAGGGAATTCCGACAACTTTGAAAAAATGGTGCCCAAGGCTGCCCAAGACAGCCTAGGCCGAAGGCACAATTGTGGTGCACCGCTGCAACAACTCCGCACCCGAGGCCTCAAATCGAAATTCCGCCTCGACACAAGTGATTTTTTTGTCGATTTAGGGGGGTATGCAAGAATTGAGAGAATTCCGACAACTTTGAAAAAATGGTGCACAAGGCTGCCCAAGACAGCCTAGGCCGATGGCACAATTGTGGTGCACCGCTGCAACAACTCCGCACCCGAGGCCTCAAATCGAAATTCCGCCTCGACACAAGTGATTTTTTTGTCGATTCAGGGGGGTATGCAAGAATTGAGGGAATTCCGACAACTTTGAAAAAATGGTGCCCAAGGCTGCCCAAGACAGCCTAGGCCGAAGGCACAATTGTGGTGCACCGCTGCAACAACTCCGCCCCCGAGGCCTCAAATCGAAATTCCGCCTCGACACAAGTGATTTTTTTGTCGATTTAGGGGGGTATGCAAGAATTGAGAGAATTCCGACAACTTTGAAAAAATGGTGCACGAGGCTGCCCAAGACAGCCTAGGTCGATGGCACAATTGTGGTGCACCGCTGCAACAACTCCGCACCCGAGGCCTCAAATCGAAATTCCGCCTCGACACAAGTGATTTTTTTGTCGATTCAGGGGGGTATGCAAGAATTGAGGGAATTCCGACAACTTTGAAAAAACGGTGCCCAAGGCTGCCCAAGACAGCCTAGGCCGATGGCACAATTGTGGTGCACCGCTGCAACAACGCCGCACCCGAGGCCTCAAATCGAAATTCCGCCTCGACACAAGTGATTTTTTTGTCGATTTAGGGGGGTATGCAAGAATTGAGAGAATTCCGACAACTTTGAAAAAATGGTGCACGAGGCTGCCCAAGACAGCAGCCTAGGGGGGGCCGGCGGCCCCCCGTGTGGTGCACGACGTCGAAAACTCCGCACCCGAGGCCTCAAATCGAAATTCCGCCTCGACACAAGTGATTATTTTGTCGATTTAGGGGGGTATGCAAGCTTTCGAAGAATTCCGACAACTTCGAAAAACGGGCCCCACGAACGCTGCCCCCGTCAAAACTCCCGTCCCGGGACCTCGGATGCTAAATTTAACGCTGGAAATGGATTCCTGGGCTGATTTTAGGGGGGGGTGCATAGGCTCACTGAAATTTGGGGTGTCTAAATAGGTAATCTAATAGTACTACCTCCTCGGCCATTTTAATATCTAGTGCTGTCACCTGGGATTTTTTTTTTTAAGCATATATAGGGGAGGGGGTGCTCACTAGGCAGCATGGGCGGAGGATGCGCGCGCAAGGGGCCTGCGGCCCCCCAAGCGCCCGCACATGCGCGCACAAGTGAGCTCGCCCCCGAACCTCTTCCGCACGGGCCCCCGCCGTGCGGTCGTAGGCGGCCGGCCACCCACCGGCGGCACCGCGCTCCGGCGCGGCGGGGGGCGTCCCACTCCGGCGAAATTTTTTTTTTTAAAAAATTTCGATGCTTGGCCACGCGAAGGCCGTGCAAAGGCCCCTTCTCGAGAAAATAGGCACACGTTCGGACGTTGAGCTCACGCATTCGATGGGGATGGACGCCAATATATACGGCCTCCGCTTGTCGATTGCGGTGCTCAAGCAGGAAGAGCAACGTGCCCTTACCTTATCTCCCGAATAGGGCCGATGCGCGGCCGAGGGTGGCGGGGCATATCGTGGCGCAATCGGTCTGGCCTCGGCCATTCGGCGCCCCGCGTC